>JAXHKN010000101.1:0-60460 GCA_038407165.1 Ceratocystis variospora
AGCGGCAAAAAAAAAAACACCCCCCCCCCCCCCCCCCAAATAATGCGCACAAATCAAAGGCGTCATCAGACCACCCCAAAACAGTACTTCAGTACTTTCCCTTTTGTGGTCTGATAGCGAGACATGAGCGCTTGGTTTGCCTTTTTCATCATTCCTTATCGCCTTCTTTACTATCGCCCTCTCTCACTCATCTTAACACTCTTCTCTCGAGTTACACCATAAATAGACACTCATGAAGACGTTCCGCCGTCAGATTTATATTGATAAACTTCATCTTTGATAATATGAGAAAAAAAAAGGAACAGAAAACACAAACCAACAAAGGCAAGCAAACGCGCACAACTCGAATGAAACAACAGTAGCGGCAGCAAAAAAAAAAAGGGAAGAGTATCCTAGAGCCTGGGATCCTACATGAGACTGCGCCTGGGGGGAAGTATTTGAGTCGCGATTTTATTCCCATTCCCTTCTCCTCTCCCCGCCAGCACTTCAAGCATCAATCAGCGGCTCCTCCTCTTGGGTTGTCTGCTTTGCCTTAGTCTTTGCCTTGGCTTCCTTGGATGCCCGCTGGTAGTATTCATTAAGCACCTTGGCAGGAATACGATTCAGCAGCTCCTTGGGGAAGATGCGCAGCAGACTCCATGCCAAGTCCAGCGACTCGTAAATAGTACGTGACTCGTACGGGCCCTGGCTGATGAACTGGCGCTCAAACTTTTCCAAGAACTCCAGCGACAACTTGTCCTCGGCCGACAGCGCTTCCTCACCAACAACAGCCTTCATAGCAGCCGCATCACGACCAATGGCGTACTTGGCATACAGCTGGTTGGACACATCACCATGATCCTTGCGCGTCATGCCCTCACCAATGGCAGATTTCATCAGACGCGACAGAGACGGAAGCACGTTAATGGGCGGGTAGATACCACGGTTGTACAAGCTTCTGTCGACAAAAATCTGGCCCTCGGTAATGTAGCCAGTCAAATCAGGAATGGGGTGGGTGATATCATCGTTGGGCATCGTCAAGATAGGCACCTGGGTAATCGAACCGTTACGGCCAGCCACACGGCCGGCACGTTCGTAAATTGTTGACAAGTCCGTGTACATGTAACCAGGGTAACCACGGCGACCAGGTACCTCTTCACGTGCGGCTGAGACTTCTCTCAGCGCATCGCAATAGGCCGACAGATCAGTCAGGATGACCAGCACGTGCTTCTCAAGCTGGTAGGCGTAGTACTCGGCAGTAGTCAGGGCAAGACGGGGGGTAATGATACGCTCGATGCTAACAGATTAGGTGGCGGGGTTAGCTTCAGGGTGCCTTGGTTTGCTTCTTCTTCTTTTTCTTCTTCTTCTTTGCATTATCCTCTTCTCTTCATGTTTACTTACGTGGGGTCGTTGGCCAGGTTCAGGAATAGGGTCACACGCTCCAGAGAGCCGTTCTCCTCGAAATCGCGCGTGAAGAAACGCGCCGTTTCCAGATTGACACCCATGGCACCAAACACAATGCTGAAGTTTTCTTCGTGGCCATCATGCACACCCTTGTTGGTGACACCCTTTTGCTGCACCAGGCCGGCTTGACGGCAAATCTGGGCGGCAATTTCGTTGTGGGGTAGACCAGAGGCCGAGAAAATAGGAATCTTCTGGCCACGGGCAATCGAGTTCATGGTGTCAATAGCCGAGATACCGGTGGAGATCATTTCCTCGGGGTATTCCTAGACAGTGAGAAAAAAAAGCGGCAGGATGTTAGCAAACAGCGCTTAACGCTATGGTAGTAGCTTTGAATACGATTTAAGAGACTTGATAGAAAGCGAAAGGTCCGTCTCGACATCGCATCATTACTTACTCTTGAGTATGGGTTAATGGGGGATCCGTTAATGTCAAGGTACTCCTCAGCAAGAACCTTGGGACCCTTATCAATGGCACGACCCGAACCGTCAAAGATACGGCCCAGCATATCTTCCGAGACACCAAGCTTCAAGCTGTCGCCAGTGAAGCGAACTTTGGTCTGCGAGCATTTCCATTGTTAGCCGCATTGTAAAATGGTGTGTTGTGGTGTGGGCAGGACAAAAAAAGACGCACCTTCTTCACGTCAATGCCAGACGTGCCTTCGAACACCTGTGTGAGTACAGAGTCACCCATTAGCATTTCTCCCACATTTGAGTGCATTAAAAATCACAGGGGAAGCTCCATTGCAATAATGCGTTCACCGCCATCTCCACCATTAGGATCTCGAGTATGCTCCGATCCGCCAATGGCTAATAATAAAGCCGCAACACAGGCCGTATATGATTCGGAGTTCGTCGAAATATCGGGAAAGCATACCTGGACAACGGCGCGATCACCTGCCAGAAAGATAATTGTTAGCCCGGGTTCAGCCTATTGTTTCTTTCCCTCACACTCGGCGGGGTTGTCACTCGGTCTGACGAGATGATGGTAAATTTTCGCAATCGCATTATGCACACAAGAGTCCAAACTCAGCATCACACCGCACCTCAGTCCACATGATAGCACACATACCTCTAGCCTCCAAAACCTGGCCGGTGCGCTCTGAGCCATCGGGCAGAGTCAGTTGCACGATTTCGTTGTAGCGCGGGAATTTGACCTATGGGTATGTTAGTTCAGTAGACGTTGGTTGTAACGAACGGGCAAATCTCCGGCGCTCAGAGATTGACCAAGGCCACATGGCAATCGACAGCCGAGATATTGTTCTCATTTGCAGGCGATTGTTTGTCTAGGCTATGCTGGCAGTGGTTAGATTGGTGGCGGATGCGTACATTTTCAAGAATAACTAGAGGGCCGTTGACACCACCAACAGTGTTGTAGGTGATTCTAGGCGCAACCGAGTACGAAGGCACTCTAGGATCCATGGCGGGCGGTAGATGAGAGACGAATGAGGGAATGAAGAGAGATAGGAGATACAATCAACAGAACAGGAACCCAGAGAGCCGAGCAGTAATTCTGATTACTAGGAGACAATAAGTCAAGCGAAGATAGAGCGGCCTGCAGTTTGATGTAGCAGTAAATCAAAAGACCAATATACAAGGGACGAGAGACAGAGACAAGAAGAGAGAAGAGAGCTTTGCCTTGCTTTCTGCGTGGTGCTTTCGTCACGCACCAAAAAGACCAGAAAGGTAGCAGATAGAGAGACAGCGAGGGAAGGATGCAGACCCACTTAAAGGCTGGAGCTCTTTAAGCCACCCACTGACTCCACTTTTATTCTGCCTCTAGCTGGCCTTGGCCATACCTGACCTTCTTCGCTGCCGCCGTTTATCGCGCATTTTGCTTTTGCTGGGGCGTCCTCAAGCGGGTCGTCACGTGATATCACCAGGAAACAAAGCGACGGGAAGCGTGCTGAACAAGATGGAGTGCACAGGACACACAGATCATTGATACTGTAACTAGACTTTGCTAACAAGGCTGACAAGGAAGAAATCAACACATGCATACACACGCAAGCACAAAGAACTCATTCAGCCTTCTTACTTCCGCATCGCCCCCTCCCCTTCCCCCCGCCGTCTGCGCTCTCCTAGCACAGCCTTGCCCACCGTGCTCTCATTGGCCTTCCCCAGCTTGCCCGTGATCCAAGCTCCGATATCAGCCACCGCCTGCAAATCTACACCCGTTTCCAGCCCCACACTATCCAAGAAATACACCATGTCCTCTGTAGCAACATTGCCTGTAGCTCCGGGGCTGTATGGACACCCGCCCAGTCCGCCTACGCTGGAATCAAACTTGCGGATCCCGTGTTCCAGCGCAATCGCGGTATTCACTAATGCTTGGCCGCGCGTATCATGAAAGTGCATGGCAAGGTCCTCATTGCGGATGCCCGCCGCAGTCATTGCCTGCAGCAGCTCGCGCGTGCGTGGAGCCGTGCCCATGCCCGTTGTGTCGCCCAGCGAAATCTCGTCTGCGCCCATCTCTAGTAGATCGCGTGCAATCTCCGCAACAGCCACTGGCTTAACATCGTAGCCTGTAAACGGACAGCCAAGGACGACCGAAATGTATGCCCGCACGCGCAGACCTATAGCCTTGGCTTCAGCAATGACCTCGCTAAACTTGGATAGGGACGTGGCAATGTCCATGTTAAGGTTTCTCTGTGAAAACGCCTCGCTCGCTGCCGCAAATATGGCTATCTCGATTTCAGGCATCGCCGTGTTCTCTGATGGCTCCAATTGCGTACAAAATTTGCCCGTATTTCGACAAAGAATTGCGCCCATGTCTTGCATGCCTCGCATATTGGGGACTAAAAACGAATAGCACACAGGATCAGGACTCAGCACCTTGCCCTCAAGGATGCCCTCGAGCAGGTCGTTTGATTCTGCCATCTGTCACAATTGTTAGCCAAGTCCTATACACAATCTACTATTTATATAGGCCTTATGGACATGCCTGGGGAACCCATTTCGGCGAAACAAACGACCCAGCTTCTATCGTAGAAAGGCCAGCTTCCCCTAGACGCCGTAAAAGTTCCAACTTGGTTTCCATAGGAATACTTTGTTTCTCGTTTTGAAGACCATCTCTAGGTCCGACTTCAATAATCTTGACGCCTCGGTCCGAGCCACCAGCCGAAGAAGCTGTAGCAAACGTTCGACGGCACAACAAAGGTGCTCTAGCATACGAGCATTTTAGAAGCTTCGAGAGTGGCGACAGTCTCATGATGACATGCGGTCGTCGTGTGTTATATTCGCTTTATTGCCTCTTCAAAGTTCGGTATATAGTAGCGAATTATGCAAGCAGAAATAGACTCAGGGCATAGGGAGAATTGGTTGCGTTGATTTCCCCAGATTTACTTCGCAGCTCCAAATGAATAATGATGTTCATGACGTTTTAACGTGACCAGTTGTGGAGAATAAAAGCACCAGATCCCATTTCGCTACTTGCAAGACCCCTGTACATGGTATTTTCTCCAACTAACCCTACTATATGCTAGACCCTAACATTGTTTACAATCATATTCTTAACATTGTTAGACGAAGAAATGATGAGCAGTTTGTTCTCTTAGGGGCTCTTAGCAGTTATATTTGCTGTCCAAAATGCGAGGTTTCGTAATTTTTACTGCTAATTAGAATGAGGTCATCGCCCCGCGGGGCAATGCCTTGCTTGCAGTAGCCCCACTATCAACTTAAGTTTTATATCACTAATCCACAAGCTAACAAAAAAAACCTGACGCACATCGCCGAGACTCCAACAAATTGAAAAAAAGCATGGAAGCTGATCGCGCTGAGACTGACATTGGGATTGCTGCCGATATTGAGGCTTTGAGTCTGGCGCAAGAGACAACCCATGATGCGCCTATGACTCAAACCGAAACTACTACTAAGCAGCCAAAGAAAAGATTTGTTGGCCGGCGAGCAGCCACTGAGGCACAGGCAAATGGCACCGTCTCAACATCTACAGAAGTTGGAGGCAAGTCACTCCCTTACATCCGTATATTACCATCGGGTTAATTACTCGATAGATAGCTGTCATTTCTAACGCTCTTCATGCTATTTAGCCGCCAAGGCCCGTAGACCACCCCGCCTCCTCAATCAAGTGCCACCTGAAATCTTGCAGAACAAGGCCTTGAACGATGCCATCGCGCTTCTTCCCTCCAACTATAGCTTCGAGATCCATAAGACCGTTCATCGCATACACACGCTAAATGCTAAAAAAGTCGCTTTGCAGTTTCCCGAGGGTCTGCTCCTGTTCGCTACCACAATCTCCGATATACTGACTGAATTCTGCCCCGGGATCGAGACGCTAATTATGGGAGACGTGACCTATGGCGCATGCTGTATCGACGATTACACGGCGAGGGCTCTGGGCTGCGATTTGCTGGTGCACTACGCCCATAGCTGTCTAGTGCCAGTTGATGTCACCAAGATTAAGACGCTGTACGTGTTTGTGGACATCACAATTGACACTTCGCACTTCGTTGAGAGTCTCAAGCGTAACTTTGTTTCAGGCAAGACTATTGCCCTGGTAGGCACCATTCAGTTCAACGCTACCATACATGGTGTGCGCGCATCTTTGCAAAAGGAAGGCTTCAGTGTTGTTGTCCCACAAATTGCACCTCTCAGCAAGGGTGAGATTTTGGGCTGCACATCTCCCCACATGAAGCAGGAAGACAATGTCGACATGATCCTGTATCTAGGCGATGGTCGCTTTCACCTGGAGAGCATGATGATTCATAACCCTACTATTCCAGCCTACCGATATGACCCATACTCGCGAAAGCTGACCCGCGAAGTATATGAACATACTGAGATGCAGGGCTTGAGACGGGCCGCCATCAAAGAGGCAAAGGTTGCCCGCAAGTGGGGCCTCATTTTGGGATCACTGGGACGTCAGGGCAACCCTCATACCATGGCTAAGATCGAGAGGCGTCTCACCGAACGCGGCATCCCCTTTGTCAACCTTCTTCTCAGTGAAATTTTCCCTGGAAAACTGGCCATGATGAATGATGTCGAGTGTTGGGTGCAGGTCGCATGTCCGCGACTGAGCATTGATTGGGGCTATGCCTTCCCTAAACCTTTGCTTTCACCATACGAGGCTTTGGTTGCCCTTGAAGAACTGGAGGACTGGGGCTCAGGACCGTATCCCATGGACTTTTATGCGCGTGATGGTCTTGCCCGCGCAAAGCCAATAACTTTGGCTGGCTGAAAGAATGAAACTAGAAATATAAGGGAGGAAAAGATGAGAGAGAGACGGCTTGCCTAACAAAATCCTGTAGTATGACTGACATGTTCCGAGGAAAATCAAAATTTGAATAAATACAACGCCATACACCTTATCCATGCCATCCAATATATCATGCTTGCTCTGAATTCCCTGAAACCAAATGGCTTAGGAACTCACAGGCTCTGGTCGGTGTGGGAAGACAATTTTGTATTTGACAATCTCGACAATATCCAAAACTTCTTCGGTCTGTGGGGAACTATTGCTTGAATGTCGTTTTTGCACAATGGCTACTGGTTGTGGTAGCTTCTTGACCTCTCCTAGCAAGCGTTGATGGCCGCCAACAAACATATACACCGGTTTCATCCAAGCCGTGCTACCCTCCTCCTGGAAGCCGGGATTGTAGTTTGGGAACGAAAGATATCCGACATCAAGGGTGTTGGTGACATCTTGCTCGTCATGTAGCTTTGCTGAGAGCTCGTCCGTGTGTGCTATTGTGCCTTGCAACTCGATGATGGCTAGGCCAGAGGGTGTTTGAATGGTTGTCGGGAGTGGGTTCGAGCAGCTTGACCGGCTCTTCTCCGGAGGATAGATCTTGATAGATTTGGAATCCATCTGAAGTGAACTGTGCTTTTGATCGCAAGGCTGATGGGTGGTCAAGCTTTCCATTCAAGCTTTGTCGCGGCATCACGAAAGCTGATGTTGTACAGGGACCCACAGCAAAAACAAGCGCCACATTTCAGCGATAAGACGCCTCAAGCTTAGATAAGTTGGATGAGTGCCACACTTAGTAGCAGCCTTGGCCCACTAAAAAAATCCAAATAACAATTTCATTGGGCAAAAAGTCAGCCCTAGTGGGTCACACCATGACAACGGTGAATTTTGTGTGAATTCATTCAATACCTTGTCTCGAATATTGCCAAATTTGTTGCAACTGATGATCCCTTTCGTTTCTTCAATTTTCAACGACAAGCTGTACATTCAGACACCGCCAAGATGAAGGTATGAGATGATTCCACATGAGAAGACTATCACCTATCAATACTTTGAAGTCATTCAATGAATGATCAGCAAGAATTTTGAGACATTTCAAAGAATTTCTCTGCTAACACATTATTGCCTATGTAGCTGAACATCTCCTACCCTGCCAACGGCTCTCAGAAGCTCATTGAGATCGATGATGAGCTGAAGATTGCTCCCTTCATCGAGAAGCGCGTACGTGACTTCCATCCACTTAGCCGACTGCCGACACACAAAAAAGGTTCGACACGAATCAATAAACCTTATGCTAACACATTGATACTCGAATAGATGGGCGCTGAAGTCCCCGCTGACAGCCTTGGCCCCGAGTTCAAGGGCTACATTGTCCGCATTACCGGTGGTAACGACAAGCAGGGTTTCCCCATGAAGCAGGGTGTCATGAAGCCCAACCGTGTTCGTCTTCTGCTTTCTGACGGTCACTCTTGCTACCGCCCCCGCCGTGATGGCGAGCGCAAGCGCAAGTCCGTCCGTGGTTGCATTGTCGGCAACGATCTGTCCGTCATGGCTCTGTCCATTGTCAAGCAGGGCGAGCAGGAGATCCCTGGTCTGACCGATGTCGTCCACCCCAAGCGCCTGGGTCCCAAGCGTGCCAGCAAGATCCGCCGCTTCTTCAGCCTCTCCAAGGATGACGATGTACGTGTTGCTTCCCTAGTCCTAGCGACTAATAGCATTCATGTATGCCTTTTATCTCGTCATCGCCTGCCCAGAATTGCACAGGAGGATTTCTTGCAGCCTGGGTAGAGTGTGAGAAGACCGCTGGCTCAGATTTCCTACCTCTTGTCACCTTAGTTGCTCTTCTGTAAGTCGAGTTGACGGGTGTATATGAGCGGGCTAGCCGTGGTTGGTTGCTATCTTTTCTTTTCCTTCGTGGGCTGTTCCTGATTCATCAATCTCGCTGTTAGCGAATGCTTGCTTGCAGGGTCCGATGATCCACTTCGATGCTGTCTTTTTACCACAAGTGGCAAAACGTCGAAGCGGTATCTAACCGGCCATCTAGCTGGAAATAAAGAAATTATTTCCAGGTAGTAGCTGCAATTCGCTTGTATGTTGCATAAAAAGCAAAGTCGCAGCACGAGAGGTGGTCAAGTTGAGCTAAAATGAAGACAAGCATTGATTCGCCAGCCCCCGCAACTCCGCTAACAAATCAGATCCAAGCAAGAGGGAAGATATCTGGGCCATGGTAATGAAAGACATACAGTGAATGTACTACTAGTTGCTAACCAACAGATTCTGCTTTCTTAATACTAATCACCCCCTATTTTCAGGTCCGCAAGTACGTCATTCGCCGTGAGGTCACCCCCAAGGGTGAGGGCAAGAAGCCCTACACCAAGGCCCCCAAGATCCAGCGTCTGGTTACCCCCCAGCGTCTGCAGCACAAGCGCCACCGCATGGCCCTCAAGCGCCGCCAGTCCGAGAAGGTCAAGGACGAGGCCAACGAGTACGCCCAGCTGCTGGCCAAGCGCGTTGCCGAGACCAAGGCCCAGAAGGCCGATCTGCGCAAGCGCCGTGCCTCTTCCATGCACAAATAAGCGTGAGGAGCAGGAGACAGACGGCTTGGCTTTGCCTTGGTGTTGTTCCTTCCTCGAAAACAAAAATAAAAACCTCTTTCTTGCACAAAAAGGAACCAGACCCTCGTATAATGAATGTATGTATGACTTGATATCAAGAATATTCTTTTTCTGTTCAACAGAAAGAACAGCCTTTGTTTTCAGCGTGTTAGGGAAGTAAGCTTGGGAAAAATGTAGCATGAATGTTACGAGGCATTGCACCAAGGCGAATATGTAACTTGGAAGGGTGGCGGATGAGTGAATAGATAAGCTGTGGCGAGGAGTATCTTTCCACGAGGAACAAAGAGACTGATTAGCGTAACTTAATCTGATCACTCGGATGCTCGAAAACAGCAGATGGATAAATAAATTCGAGACCTCACGATGAAAGCCTAGAGAAGTACTTGAAATTGGAAGTACGGAAAAAGATGGCAATTCAAACTAAGTCAAAATTAAAATAAAAGAAAGAAATTCTTCGTAGAACATAACAAAAGCAATATGACAGAAGAAACGACTAGTGAAGCTAAAGAAATAAGAAGAGCTAGCTATAAAAGAATAGAAAAAACAGCCTTTGTTGGAGATAGAATGAAGAGAAAACAAGAAGCACAGAAAATGTCACTGTCTTGGCCGCTGCATTGATTTTCGATTTAAGCAAATCCAAAGTAGTCATTTCCAGCAGTAATGGCCTTGATCAGTTGTTTGCGAAGAACCTCGTAGCTCTCATATTCGGGGAGATCAAGTTCTAAGGAGAGACATCACGTTAGTATACGCAGCCCGAGATACAAAAGAATAATAAATGACGGGTAATAGGCATGGATGTTAACATATGGAAAGTGTAACTTACGGTTGAAGCATGTGTGAGAGCTAGGGAGTCGGTCCTTGTTGCCATAGTCACGATGAATATTGAATCGACTAACACCATTCATCCCTTCGAGTTCCTTGAAGCCGTTGAGTGGAACTTTAGATGTGCCAGTGACAAATTGCAGCAATTTGGCACGCTCCTCTTTGTCAAACGAGCGCAGTGCACGCCAGAACCACTGGATCTGCGGCGATGCGGCCGTGTAGTTGTGGTACTCAGTGTGGGTCTTCCAGTCGTCAACGTCGACATCAGGCAAGCCAGAAATAAGTAGCTCCAGCTCCTGTTCATTGAAGATCGAAATCAGCTCGGCGGGGATAATGTCATGGAAGCCCTTGAGGAAGTTTTCCATTTGCTCCTTGACTGAAGACAGCAACTTGTGCTCAACCACAAGACGCACATACTCTTTTTTGTTTTCCTCGGTAACGGCAATGTTGCGACCATCGGGGATAAGATCGACAATGGTCGTGGCACCAAACTCCTCATCCTCAACAGAGAATGTCTCAACGATGATATCGGTAATATCGTTGTCTAGCATCCATAGCAACGACTTGTAGTAGTCGGGATCAAACGACTCCATGTCCTTGACCGAGACTGACTTTCCAAGAATACGCTTGTATACAGCACGGCTGAAGTGGCAGTCCAGGAGACGACCCTCGTACAGAGCTTTTCCAATAATGCGACCAACAAACTTGAAGTAGGTTAGATGCTGATCATTGACAGCGCTGAGTTTGTTTGGGTGGAATGTAGTGCGGTCAGAAGAGACTGGGGTAAACAGAGCATAGTTGGCATCAAACATCTGTCGCGATAAAACTTGGAACCATTCACGCGTAACACCGCCAGCATCAACGCCCTCTTCACCATGGAAACGGATGTTGAGCTTTCCGTACTTCATTTCGTTTCCGCTCTTGAAGTAGAGTGAGCGGTACGAGTCGTGGAATACCATGTCACGGCGCACCGAGAGTTGCAATGGCTGATACGGCATACGGGACTGCTGTTGGTTGCGAGAATGAACGGAGCGGGTGAAGTAATTGCGCTTGTTGTCAAACTCTAGGACTGTAGGATTCTTGACCAGCAAGGAGAAGTTGGCAGACATGAGCTTGGGGTTGTTGCGTACTAGTTCGTTGAGAATACGCCGATGTTCACCGGTAAAAGTGAAGAACAGGCTTGATAGACGCTGCTGGGGAGTGAGATCAGAAGTAGAGGTAGTGAGTGCAGGGGCTGATTCCGATATGGTAGCTTCGGGACTTGAAACGACTACTTCCTTTCCGGCAGAGTCTTTGGGAGATGCGGAGGTTTCATCCTTGGGCGTAGTACCAGAGGCAACGGCAGTGGTGCTATCGTGGTCCGTGACATAAGTGGTATTCTTGCACACAACCATCAATGACTCAATCAACGGAAGAAGAATTGTAGCCACATTGATCATGTTTTCACGTTCACGAATCACGTGTAGACAGGCGCTGAGCTTATCCCACATGGTTGAAAGACCTGAGTCATGGTACAGCGAAAGAACCAAATCATTCTTATCGGTATCTTCGCCCTTGCTAGAATCCGAGCCGTCGGTTCCGGCATCGTCCGAAAGCTTCTTACGCACATCAAAAAGGTGGTCTAGTGCTGTAAGAACACGAAGCAGCTTGTTTTGTTCCGAGGTTCCAGGAGAGAACTTGGCCAAGGCAATGCCTTGGATTTCCGTGCCTGAAGATGCCTGCTGAATGCATGGCAAAAGATCGCTGAGATCACCAGAAATATTGTTGGCCAATATGTGAGCCTGGCGCACAAGCTCTTGTCCAAAGACGGACTTGGCCCCAGGGATAACCAGCAAATTTTTGATGGCAGAAATGGTGTTTAGGAAGGTCCTGGAGCTGCATTCACGAGCTACAAAAATCTTGACAACAAGAGTAAGATTGTAGCTGGGAATCACGGGCATCTGGATAGGCTTAATGACCTTTTGGGGCGATTCGTGCGTTTCGTTGTTGTTGGCAGCATTGGTAACGGAAACTTCAGGGGCAGCAGCAACAACAGAAGACGACGATCTGGCAGCATCAGCAGCACTAGAAGCACCAGCATCAGTATCAGGTATATTATTTTGCTTCTCTTCTGCCTCCTTGCGTTGCTGTGCTTGAGCTTCACGAAGGCGGCGATCCATGCTTAGCAAAGGTGCGGTTGAACGGTAGATAAGTTCAGCCAGCAAATTCATGACCACAGAGCTTTCCATGACAAGATCCCGATCCAACAGACTAAGTAGTGAATTAATAGCAAATCGCTGTGCTTTTTGGTCTTTGGATGCACGTGTCTTGCTTCTACTGCGAGTCGAGGAAGGACCCAAAGCACTACCAGCCCGTTTTAGCATGGGGAGCGAGACGTCATGTTCAGTCAAGAAGAAATGGGCAATATGCACATTCCTATTTGAAAGCATCGCGAGGAGATCGAGGCAGTGCTGTACAATTAGAAGAGGCGAAATGTCTGAGTGTGTAGACGCAGTAGTTGCCGGCGTAGGCCCACTCGAAGTTGCAACAAGAGCCGTCGACAAAGTGTCGATACGTTTGGCAGTGCTTTGTGGCGTCTTGAGCGGATCAATAGGCATAGGTAAGTCGCGGGGGCGTCTGGCTTTGAGAGAAAGCTGGCTGAAACTGCGCTCGACAGCATCCATATCCGTACTACCATCCTGAAGAATTTGTAAAATAGTGCTGATGATCTCTATGCGGTTTTGGCGGTTTTCGCAAACATCACATAGCACGTGGAACAATAAAATACGGATTGAGCCTTGTTGGGCGATGAACATAAGCCTGAGCAGAGTAGCCACACCAGCCTTGTCCAGCATCTGAACTACACCAGTACGACGAGCTGGGCGTTGGGTGGCTTCATCGTTGGGTACGTTAGGGAAGCCTGTCGAGTTTCGAGAAGAAAATAGGCCAAATAGTCCTGGGATGGGCGCATTAGCTTGGCGGGAGCTTGAAACAGTGGACCCAGCATCAGGAGCACTTTGGCCTGTAGCAGAGGTATTGCCACCAGAGTTCTGGCCAGTGGTGTTTGTCTGAGCCTGGATCTGGGCTTGGAGGAGATTGCGGGCCTGTGTCACTAATGACGGGGGGAGCTGGTTGATTATTTCCTGCGGCTGGTCCAAAAGAACTTGCTCGCGAAGCTCTGGAGGGAAGGTGAGAAGAATACTAGCAGCATCCATTTCATCCTCATCCACATGAACAGCCAATAGCCCCTCGGATAGAGAGGAAATATTACCGCCTGCAGGGCCTGGTGCAGGATGGCTTACGCGTCTTTGCTCATCACGGTTGCGCCGGCGTTGCTCTTGACGTTCATGGTGAATTATCTCATCTCGAAGCTCGTCAGGAAGAGCATCCAAAAATTCCTGGAACTCTTCGTTCTGGGTGCCTTGGGATTGCTGACGAGCTTCGGAGCGCCTGGTAGACACTGTTTGGGCAATAACCTCGGCCCGAAACTCTTCCGGAAGGGCAGCAAGGTAGTCTGGGTCAATACCAAGCTCAGTAACATCAACCTCCTCACCACGAATCATGGTAAGGACGCGGGGTTGAGTACTCGATGCACCCTGAGGAACATTGGGGGTAGCTTGCTGAGCTTCAATACCCTCCATTACTTGGGATGAGCTCTCTGGTTGAGCTTGGTCATCATGGCCATTGCCAGCAGCAGATGTAGAAGCTTCCCCACCTTCGCGTTCAAGCCTCTCCTGCTCCTCTCTTTCCTTACGTTCCATTTCCGCACGCTCTTCTTCTTCCTTGCGTTCACGCTCGATGCGTTCTTCTTCCTCTTTCCGGGCACGTTCGGCGCGTTCTTCAGCCTCACGAAGCTGGCGTTCTTCACGATCCTTACGAACTTCCTCAAGAGCTGCCTGTTTGGCTGCTTGCTTAGCTGCCTGTTCTTCCCGCATGCGCTTATCTTCTTCAATAGCGGCTGGAGTAAGTGCTGCGTTAATAGCAGAGGCGAGCTTCAAGGCGCGATCATGGATTTGGGGCGCGAATATTAGCGAAGCCTCTTCCTGGTAACGCTCACGACTTCTGTTGATATCAAAGATAACAGAGCTAGAAGGATCAAGGGCAGATGAGCTTCCCTCACGACGCCATTCAGTGCCATGGGACAAGTGTCCCTGTGTCGCATACAACTCTTGCATCGCATTAGGACCGAGTTGCACTTGCAAAGACTGGTTACGATGCATCTCGGGCATAGTGGAAATCAATTCCTGAAGCATTGCCAAAGACCCTGGGCCATTGAGGTGGCCATGAACACGCGTACCCATGCCAAACATGACCGAAGGAAGGGCAATTGAGAAAAGATTATCGTCCATACCTCCATTACGACCAATAGAAGAATGAACGGTATGTCTGGGGCGTAAAAGAGGGTTCATGCCTTCTTCGGCAGAGACAACACGAGTGATTTGAGATCGATTGGCATGGTGCACGAAATGGCGATGATCCATTTCACCACGGCCAGACCAGCGTGGAGCACTAGATGGCACACGATTGTTGACACGAAAACGTGAGCGAGATGCACTAGGACCACCTTCAGCAACAACAGAGTCCCATCCCATAAGCGAGCCAGCCGGTGCTGGGGCATCGTAGGAAAAGTGCTGTTCAAACACATACTCGTCGTCGTCATCAATGTCATCTTCTTCATCACCTTCTATGTCGCCATAGTGCTCATCTATCTCATCCATATGATCTCCATAATCTTCACCATCTTGACCCATGACAGCACGGGCCAAATTGTCATACATGTCGCCACCGGGGACCATTATAGACCGGCGGCCGTGGTGGTGATGGTGATGGTGATCTGCATGGTCGTGATCATGATCGTGTTCTTGATCATTGACTTCTTCCACTTCGGCCTCAAAGTGATGCTCGTCCAAATCGTCATCATCATGATGCTGACCTTCGCTTTCCCAGGCAGAATCACCATCATCGTCAATAATGTTGCCATCTTCGTCAAGAATCTCTTGATGAACATCGTGTTCTTCAAGATCTTCTGAGTCCATGACATCGTTGTCCATATCGTCGTCCATGTCGTCGTCCATGTCATCGTCGTCGTCATCCGTGTTGTCGTCTTGGTCAACAACCGTCAGAACGGGGTGGCCAGGAAGTCCTTCGATGGAGCCCATATCGCTCATACCTTCCATATCTTCAAGCTCTTCTTCGTCGTCATCACTAACGTTGTCTTCATCTTCTCCCGACATTTCCTCTTCGTCGTATTCCATTTCCTCGTCGTACTCGTCGTCATACATTTCCTCGTCTCCATCGGCTGTGAGTATTGACAAAAACGATTAGTATTCGATAAAAACATCATGCAGTAGTAATTATACAATCTTTACTAAATATCCTTACCATGTTCGTCGTCATATTCGTCATCTTCGTCACGAATTTCGGAAATGCCAAGAGCAGTGTTGCGGTACAAATCGGGAGTGTCTTCGCGATTGTTTTCAGCATCAGACAGTGAGGATGTAGATTGTATGTCATCTTCGTAGTCGGGAAGGGACCCAGTAGCGATGAGATTCGACAAGCTGAGTTCCTTAGCCGTATCGGTCAAAGCGCGAAGTACTCGGAGAATGTACTTCAGGGAACGCTTGACTCCAGGATAATTGAGGTCAATGTCAGCGATTGAAGCAGTCAGCTTCTCAATGTAGCCCTTCTCAAACATCATACGGCGGATTTGCATGTAGTTAAGCTTGAGCTGTGTGGGAACATCAACATGGAGAGAAGACTCGTGTTCCTTGTCACCAATCATCTGGTACATCAATTCCGACAAACTTTGCATGCGAAGGTATCTGGTTTCAGGGAGCTCATCAGGAACTGTAACACGCTCATATGCTTTGAGGATCGTATCGAGAACGAAAGTGCGCACAAATAGTAGATCCTCATCATCGTCATACTCAAATTTACTGCTCTGGGCAGCCAAGTATTTCTTCTCATTTGCCTGGTACGTAAGAGCCACTAAAAGACGTTGAACATGACCAGCGGTAGCAAGCTTTTTCTTGGCAGTTATTGTCTCAGCTGCCCCGTTGGAATTTCCCTGGCAAAGAAGATCGGAAATTAAGTAGTTGAGGACACTCGAGCGGGGACGGACAGGTGTGTTATTCTGGACTGGAGCAGAGCGCTTGAAGTTAATGAACTCCATCTTGGTGCGATTGTAGCTTTGCAGGAGCTCAGTGAGTGCGCTAAGGATAAAGCAGCGGTACACAAAGATTGGATGCTCTTCAGCTTTGAAGCTAGACTTCCCAGAAGGGTTTGGAGCAGTAGAATCCTTCTTATCATCAGGAGTAGTAAGCAGGAGCGTGCTGTTATCCGAAGCAGGGCTGATCGAGTGAGAAGACTCCTCCTGCACAGAAGTTGCAGACTCGACGTGGGGCTTGTCTTCCGAAGTAGGCAAAACCTCCTTGTCCTCAACCTCGCGGTAGTTGACAAGTTCACAAAGGAGGAAATGGACCACGCCATCAGGGTTTTCCAACACGGGAACTTTCTTGTCTTGAGACTTCTGCCCATGGGTATCGGTCATATCGATATCATCACCGCCTTCAGTCGAAACTTTCACGTTCTCTGCCTGGGTACGAGCTTCAGCGTCACCCTTAGCTTCGGATTCAGCCTCGGGCACATCTTGGCTAGCCGAAGATGCAGAAGCTTCGTTTTTAGCAACGTTCTTCAAGCCAATGATCAAGCCACGACCATTCTCAGCACTAGAGCTTGTCCAATGCACAAACTTCAACATCTCGTTACTCACTTCAACAAAAAGCGTAGGTGATCTGAGAGCCAGACTGGATAAAGATTTGAGGTAAGTCGGGATATCCAAAGAGCGTGTGTTGCGTGAGGGATTTTCGAAATAACTCTTGATCTCGTAACGCATAATCTGCTTGACTGTTTCGTCATCCTCAATGATGTGGCGCAGAATAATCATGACCCATTTGTTAATCTTGGACCGGCGGAAGCGATCAGCACCATTGCTAACAAGCTGTTTCACCATGACGAACAAGCGTTGGAGGTTCTTTCGTTCACCAACAACTGTAGCAAATTTCCGTTCACGGGTGATAATTAAAAGAATTCGGAGGACAGCCGTCGCCAAAGCCTCTTGCTTTCCGATACGAGGAAGCATATCAAGAATGCGTGTCAATAGCCGACTGCGATTGTCTGCTGTAAAGATGGGTTTGGAGGCTACGAGCACGCTATTCTTAGGAAGAGTGTTGTCTTCGCTACCCACAGGCCATCGTGATTCTTCAGGCTGCTCATCGTGGCTCAGGAAAATCTCCAAAATCAAAAGAATATACGGAACCCAAGAAGACAATTCATCGCAAGTCGTTCCTTCAATGGGCTCCAAGAATCCAAGATAACTCTCTAGAGTCTCTTTAAGCGTTGTGAAATTAGAGGAAAAGAAGCTTGGGTTTTGGAGGAGAAGGGCCAGGAGATGAGCATATGCAGAAATGGTCGGTCCGTGGGTCGCACCCTTGTCACTCAAAGATGATAAAGCATAAATTATTATCGATCCAGCAGTCTTGTCAGCATCCTCTTTGGATTCTTGATCTAGAGTTGAAAGGATAAGCTCTGAAATTTCAAGAGCAGAATCGGGCTGAGTAGACAAGATTTCAAGAGAGCGGTCAATCATTGAATCCATCATCTCGGAACGGAGTTCAGAGATAAGCTTCCTATTCTCAACGGCCGGTATAGTGCTAGAGCTGGAAGTTTCATTGTTCTGATTTTCGGGGATGCTTTCCATATAGGCGTCACTGGTTTGAGAACGGTCGTCTTGATCATCGGTAGCGTCGGAACTGCTATCGGAGTGGTAATCATCATCGTCACCATAATCAATAGTGGCATGGCTTTCTCTCTCAACATTCATGGGCTCGCCGCCTTGGGCAGAGTGGACGTATTCGCATGTTGTTCCCTCGGGCAATGGATTTCGAGGTCCAGCACGACCACCAATATGGGCACGGCAATAATCAACACACTGGGGAAGGGTATTGTCGCAACGGAATGCAGCCTCAATACTCAGAGCTTCGTGTGTCTCTGGGGATTCAAGACCAGACAGGGACTGGATGGTTTGGAAGATTACAGATGAGTCGAAACGGAACGGCTCAAAGGTCCAGCTGAAGAATAGTTCAGAAATAGGCATCGTGAGCTTAGAACTCGGAGGACAATCCTCCTCCTTAGAGGAAACAATGCGCAAAATAGAAATGATATGAGCAACCAAAGATCTAGGGAGTCTACCCATAGCATTCGACTTCCATAGCTCAAAAATAGTAGGCCCAATTGCAGCACGGATCTCGGTAGTAAGAACTTGCATAACTATGGGCTCCGGAATTTTAAACTTTCTCAAAAGAAAACTTCCATTGGCAGCATCAGAAGTCTTCATATTGACAAGCAAGAAGTAGAACTCCAAGATCTTCCGTAGCCCGTACACTGAGATTTTACCGGGATTCTTCCCAAGCTTAGGATCTTCAGAGGCTTGAATTTCTTGTGAGAACCGGCCAATCAACTTATTCAGTAGCGCAAAAATGTTATTCTTTTGCAGGGCAAAGAATATAGGAAGTATTATCCGAGCATGTCCTACATCTGGCAGTCCTAGTACAGGAATGTTAGTAATCATTGAATCATCTTGTTGTAGATCGAATACAGCCAAAAAGTCCACAGGCAATACATACCATCATAGGTCGAGTCTTCAAAAACTTGCATCATCCGGATCAAAGGAACCAAGTTCGACTCTTCAGTTGACGAGCTCAAATCTTTTAATGGATTGATCAATACAGCACCAAGAGCGGCAGAAATCTCAAGGTGCTGGCTTTTCACGTATTCACGGCGAGACGTATTGTGTGCAGAGAACAGGGTCCTGCCATATGCTGCGAACAAAGAGGGAAGAGCGGCAGGGGCGGTATCAAGGAGAAACTTGAGCACTTGGTAGTTGAGATATCGGGTATCTTTCTTGAGTTCAGTGACCTCGTCGGAAGTCAAAGTTGCCAAGTCAGTAGTATCGTCATTGATAGAGCCCAGCACGTCAATCACATTGTATTCCGGTGTTTCAGCCAAGACGGGGCTGAGAACATGAGGCTCGCCCGTAGCAGCGGTAGACAAGACAGTCTTGATATCGATGTTATTAAGGAACAGGGGCTGCCATTTCATGGGCACGCAGTGATTAAGAGCGCACGATTCTTTCAGACACATCCAGATCATCCGTCCGCAGTCCTGGATCAACTGGTAATGGTAATCGTAAATGTTGACGTTGTGGGGTCTTGAAGGAACCTGGCCACGATTCACGACAGGGAAAGTGTAGCAGAGAGTAAGGAGAAGCATCTGAGTTTTCATAAGAGCCCGAGTAGCCTCTTCACCATGGGTGAGAATTCTCTTAGACTCATCATCCAATTTTTCAAAGTTGTCGGCTGTGAACATCAAATTCTCATTGATGAAGTTGGTAAAGAACTTCCTACCATTATCGCCCGGTCGTATAAGCTCGTTTGTCAATGCCATAGCACTAAGTGTACGTGTGCAAAGCTGTGGCATATAAATAGTTGGTGTCCGTTCAGCAATCCGTGCAATAACACTAAACATAGTGTTCAACGGACTGTCAGGATTCAAAGCTGCAGAGTTGAGACTAGGCGCCTCGATGATATCCAAAAGGATACCCATACCACCTGCTTGGCCAAAATCTTTCCCTAATTGATCATTTGACAAGAATACTTCGAGAAAAGTGCTAACCTCTTGAACACAGGTAGTGAACTCGAATGACTTTTTCTCTTCTGGACTTTCAGGGGTAGTTGTTCCCGGTTGAGCATCGGCCTTGCGAAGGTTCTCGAGTAAGTTTTTGTCACAATGAACCCGATTACCGTTTGAATCAAGAACATAAATGTGAGTGCCCCAATCCTCGATTGACTGGGAATTGTAGCCCATTTCACGAACGCGCGCAACCATGTCAATAACAGCATTTGTGATATGTTGCTTCAAGCGAGGGTGGTGACGTGAAAGCTCGTCAAAACTACGGCCAAGATCCATCGCAAGATTACGATCATTAGCCATGCAATTTAAATGAGGTGAGCTTTCGAAGACTTCCATGAACGTCTCAATTACGCGCGATGCAGCAACCATTTTGAGGCCAGACCGATTCAGCGAAATGCTGTTGATGGCATTGGGTATAGAGCGGATTGCTTCAGCAGCTGGAAATATACCCTTGGCTAAGTGGTGACCTCGGGGCATCGAGAGAACCTCTGACGGAGGAGGATGTTGTCTAGTGTCTTGTTCAATTTCCAGCTGTTGATCTGGGCCTTCACCATCTTCGCGTTCTTCTTCCGTGGTTTGCTGAATTTCTGGTACGGAGTTGCTGCTCACTGATTCGAGAAAACTGCGAATCATTCCAGACTCTGAGATAGCAGCAAAGCTAGTCGGGTCGTTGTTGATAAAGTCGCTCAAAATAGTAACCGAGTGTGTCCATACGGCGGAGCCAAAGCTTACAACATTCTCCATGATGGTCCGTAGAGTATGGAGAAGATCGGACTTATCGGCCAAATTCCGAAGAAGCCGGTCAGCGTTTCCACTGTTGTTGTACCAATTAGACATGACGTGATGAATAAATTTCAAAGACCACCTCAAGTTGGATTGTTGCCAGTAGGGAATGTTGTAGTCTACAATCTCCGACTTCATATCAACATCAATGCCATTAGCAGCAATTCCAGCAAGTGCCTCATCAGTGGTATCAACCACCAACTTGGAAATCGCATCCAAACCATTCATAGCAAAAAACGAGTCGAAAGCTGGCTGATAGTTCAACACCAAACTATCAAGAAATTGGACAAATGTTCCGTGTAGTCGTTTTGCGACAGGAGAAGAAAAACTTAAGGTTTCAACCAAGGATTCAACAAGACCAGCAGCTGCCATTTCCTGGCCCACGCGAGTGTTCATGGACATGTGAAGCGTTAATGAGAAAAGCGCACGACGCCAATCATCTTTCTCGGACCATTTTAATTCCATGGTTTTAGTCGGTAGGGACTTGTCTTGCTTGATACCAGCTACCGCTTTGCGGAAAACATAGAGCAACACTCCATGGTTGACGTTGGCATTTAGAGCGGAGAACACAGTACTAAAGCGGGTTTCAAACATGCTGATGTTCTCTAACAGTGCTAGCGCTATAGTTTGAATGCACAAAGGTACTTGGAGGCCAGTGTTGATGGTAGGATGTATCAGCTCGGCTAGTTGATAGACAAGCTGATACTTGGGTATTTCGTCGATATCATATCGCAGGACCTTGTCCACAAATGTCTGTTCTGGGTGAATAAAAGCCAGGTTTAAAATGGCAAGCATTCTGATGGCAAGAATGCCTTGCCGGCTTTTGTTATCGCCAAGGAGGGCTTTTGCAACTCGTAAGCGATGAAATAGCTCGTACTTGGAGAACTCTGGCATATCTCCAGGGGCCTTAGCCATAATCTCACAAATAGATTTAGATTCAACAGTAGCCTCAGAAACTTGGAACGTCTTTTGTCCAGAAGTCAAGTTTGTAGAAGCTTCATCGTGAGAAAGATTGATACTTTGTGTGGTGACTTGAGATGTTTCTTCGGTATTCAACCGAGACTGTCTGGGTGTTGAAGTTGAAGAACCTATAGTAGAGCTCCGTCGGAGAGGAGTCGGCGTGTGAGGCACCGTCGAAAAGCTGTCGCGTTCAAGCTGTGGAGGTGCAATAGCCTTTTCAGTCGTAGTAGCAACAGGTTTCTGTGGGTAGTACTGAATGCGGATATCTCCCCACCCAACCCAGGCTTTGCTATCAGAGCCAATAATGGATGCAAGGTCATTGGCATACTTTGACCCATGTGCACGAGAATTGTTGCCATTAACTTGAGACTGAGCCTTTTCTTTGCCCTTGACTGAAGGGGTGACAGGACTTTCGGTCAAGGTCAGTGGTGTTTTGGGGAAAGCCTGGGTCAGAAGCTGAACTCGATTGAGGTCAATGTTGTAGTGATTAGCTAGAAGGGCGCTAATCTGGCGGCTGTTGTTGGAACCCCCCAGGCGTTTAACTGAAGCTTGATAGCGATGGGCTAGTTTAGAGCCAACCTGCAGAGTCTCGTATAAAATTGTCAGCGAAGTAGTGTGGAGAAGTTCATTGAGATGAGTGCTGCTGGCATAAATGCTCCGATTTCCACAGCGGTCAAGTAGCATTGTGGTGAAACGCAGAACCGCTTCAATCAACTGGCGATCTCCATCGTGAAGATATCCCTCCGCAGCCAGGCGTTCGGAGTCCCAAGAAACAGAATCAGCATACTCAAGATCCTTGGGCTTATTGGATAGGAGTTCAGAGGCAAACTCCTCGATCTGGGGGCCGTTGTTGAGCTTGTAAGTTTGCGTAAAGGCGGCCAAAATATTGTCAAATCGGTTTAGAAGGGGAATCCAGTGGTAAAGATCACCTCGAGGAAAAGGCCAAGCAGTGGGGAATGTGTTGAGCTTTTTAGGTAGTAGAGGTAGAGGGGTGTCGACGGCTTCTTGAACAAAGTTCTTGAGCCACGGAGTCTAGATGTTGGGTAAACTCGTTAGCCATAAAGCCGATATGATATCCCGGAGTAGAAAGAACCAGTAGATAAAGAGCAGATGTATGTACTCACCAAAGCAGCCCGGTGCTTAGGCTGCATAGTACGAGTAATCTTTCCCATGATGACGGGTATCAGGCGGCAGCGCCGCTGAGTGAGTTGGAAGGAAGTAGACGGGAAATCAAGAAATAATGGAGAAGGAATCTAATCAAGGGCGTAAATCAAGACGCAAAGTTCGGCTGGATGCGAGCAGATCTTGAGTGTGAGTCCAAGTTTTGATCCAAGTCTAGACGATGCGGAAAAGATGATTTTGAATGACTGATTTTGGTTAGGTTCAACTTATGAGCCAAAACGTAGGTCAAGCACTCTCTCGCTACGCGATATTATGGGTTTTATCGCAGAGAATGATAGATTTTTAAACTCGTACGAAGAAGTCAAAGTCGGTAAAGGAGTGGTGAGAAAAAAAAAAATGCAAGGCGAAGAAATTTTAAAAACTTGCCGCAGCCGATGAGGGGTGGTGTTGTGAGGATAGTGGATGAGCAGGAAGAAAGAACTAGGCAAGGCTGTAGCAAAACCACAAAAAAGTACTTGGCGAGCCAGGGTTAGTCGAAGTTTCAAGCAAGCCGTTTCCAGCAATGGAGCATGGGTGTTGGCAAAGTTGTACAATGCAGCTAACACGTCTTTGAAGATCACGTGATGGGCAAGAGTTATTTTATCTGCCCCTCTTACCATTTGGTGTATGTCATATCATGGTCAGATAATAGATCATGCACTCTTTTTCACCTACGACAGACAGAAGCCTAGTAGGGAAAGGGACAAGACGAGGCAGAGCGCCAAGCAGAGGGACAGGAAGAAGCAAAGAATTAAGCAGCCGGAAGATGTGCCAGATAAGACAGCAGAAGGGCCGATCGACAGTAGATTACAGTCACCTAAGCTTTCTACCGGATGAGGGAGGGAAAATAAACTTACATTGACGCAAGCAACACTAGCTAGTTACGATCTTGAACTTGGGGTTGATGAAATTCACAGTGTAGTCGCCGATGTGTAACTTTGGGAATGATGATCTAGCGACGATTTGCCAAGCACGTTCTAGTGAAGTTGAACTCTAGGGACGAGAAGAAGAGGGAGTCCTGTTGTCAACGCCTCGAGCGGCCCTAGTAATCCGGCTGAGCACAGACAAAAGCTAGAGTCAAAAGAAGAAGAGAGAAACAAAAGGATGCAGCACTGTAAGCCAAGCCACACCAAGCAGGCCTGCAGGGATTCGACCAGAACAGCCCTGTTTCTTGGGAGAAAAAAGAGGTTGATGATAATTCCCGACAAAAAATTATCGAGATGGTGATTAACATAGAGACGGTGAAATAAGAAGCAAGAGGGAAGCTGTGGGAAAAAAAAAATATTTTCAGTGTGAAAGAAAAAGGAAGAAGGTGGCAGAATTCTAGAGATAATCACCAAGGGTTAATGCCAATTCTCCAAGCAGTTGCCCGCCCACTTGATGGTGAACGAGCCAGGGCAGGGCTGGGCTGTTACCTTCTTTTTACCTTGTTGAGGCAGCCCCGCCAAACATATTATTGAGAAGTCCTTTCTGTATCCGGTACTTGAGGTTCCACCTACACGGGACGTAGCTGAATGGTACCAACTACTTGATAGTAGTAATGGCTATATGCAAGGAAAATGCAGACCCAAGACATTGAATTTTCAGGGGCGCGGTGTAGTAGAGGATGATATGATTTGCCTTAAAGTACGCTATATACAGTAGCACAGGTAAGGCATAGCTGTGACGAGAAGAAAACCAAATTGTATTCGAGAAGCAAAGGCCATCGTGGTTCAGGTAAAGAGGTAAAAAGTACCCAGATATGCCATAAGTACAAGTACAGAAAATGACGTGTAGCCGTGTTTTATACCATCATACCTCAGCCTCCGACCCACGTATGAGCGTTTCTATTTATTTGGCTATTTTCACACATCAAACCACCGATGAATCAGGTAGACAACTGTGTTTAATCACCAGGGCGGCCCAAAGCTTGCATGTCTGAGCGAATAATAAAATAGCCATCCAGGAGAATAACTTTCATTGTGAGGGATGTCGAGGCTTATGTGGGATGGGATTATAGGTAGCTAAGAATCAATGTGTTAATTGGCATGAATCCATAGGGTTCACTCGCGCCCTTGGACTAAACGGCTAAACCACTATGCTTCGCATTTATTGTACATGCGTCTAAATTTGGTTGGTTGTTTGCTTGTTTGCTTGTTTGCTTGTGCTTCTTGGTATTCTTTGGTATCTACTTGCTCTCGGACTTGAGCGAGCTTGGGTTTATTTAAACGAAGCCCACGAAGCTACTTAATGGCTCTATTCTAGCTAGACTTGAACCTAGTGTACTTTACGTTTTCTGACATCTCTAAGCTCCAAGATTAAACTTCGCCGTTCCAATTGAACTTGGGCATATTTATCGTCGGCAGAAGGCCCTGAGATCAAGCGATGTCACGTCTGTCTGATGTATTCCGAAATTCTACCTGAGCCCATACCTGCGTACTATTTTGCTGTATTTTTGATATTTATTTGCTGTTATTTCGAAATAATACGACGGTGTATTCCATGCGGGACAGCTGACGTAAGCTGTAGTTACTAATACATCTATAGCCTAGCTATTGATATTGTATTATTTAACGTGCTTGCCGTTACTTCGTAACAATACAGCATATTGCTTTATACAGGAGCAGCTGGGGCACCAGACCTCAAAGGTCCCCCCCCAGGGTTGTAAGAGGGAGAGCTGTGTTGGGAGGGTTTTTAATGTCTAGGTCTAGCTACTAGTATTTCACAACAACACGACGGCATATTCCGGACGGGAGCACCTCCCGGTTAGTCGACAGTGACAGGAGCGCATAGATCTATAGCATTTACCATGACTTTTTCGGGTCCGGCAGTATAGCCAGGAGGCTCTTCATCTAGCGCGGCCCGAGGATGTACGTATCGGGTTTTAGGGCTGGTTACATAATGTTTTTGGTGAGTGGCAGCCGCATCATGAAAGGAAAAAAGAAAAAAGGGCTAGTCTAGAGTCTAGAAGGCCACCGGCTATCGGCACGGGGAATAGGCCCCAGTAGAGTACAATAGTTTTGTCCTTCTGCATGCATGGCTGGTGCAGCACCTGGTTTTCCCATTTCCCATTTCCCATTTCCTCCCCTTTCCCCCCAGACAAACCCTAAACCCAGAAGTGGGGTCAATCCCATACTTCCCTATAAACATTCGTTTCCTAGCATGTGTCCCAAAGCCTTGATAACGAGACAACTGATTCCAGTGCAGTCTAGGAAACCGTCTCAAGTGATGAGAACACCAATCAAACTGTGTGATTATCCGAGGGCTCATGGTATATCCTTCCACCACCCTAGTGACCGCTGCCTTGTGCAGTGTGGAGGTGACCCAAGGCAGCCCCCTTTCTAGTGACCCGCCACAGTCACCAGTCCGTCCGAGGACAGAGGAGGGCAAGACAACAAAAACAAAAGGAAAAGGAATGGACTATGTGAACTTTCAAAGTCAGTCCTGGGCGTGAAGATGAGTTCCTTTAGTTGGAGAGGTGTTGCAGCCATGAGGGGATGGCGATCGCGAAAAAGGGTCGAGTCGACGACGAGGCTATCCTGGAAGTTGGGCAAGTGCGGCCTCAGGGCTCCACAGCTCATTGTCAAGATCCATGATGAAGTCACGGAAGAAGAAACGAATGAAAAACGCTTATCAGTGCCATAGGCGTCGTTCTCCATCAACAGTCCGGAAGAAGGGGAGGCAGACCACCCCCATTCGGGGGAGAGTTGTACGACGGCACGAATTTTGATTTGAATATATATATAAAAAAAGGAATTTCGACGACACGAAGAGTATAAATACCACAATAAGGACCCCTATAAAACGCCGCTTCAAATTACGAGAGGGCCATTGGTCTAGTGGTATGATTGATGCTTCGGGCTCTACAGTCCATTGCGGATAACCGTGAATGTGTCAGGTCTCGGGTTCGATCCCCGAATGGCCCCGTCTTGTACGGATAGATTGTATGATCGTCAGATTGTTAATCTGAGCCGCCTTTTTGCATCATGAAAAAGACGATCCCGCAAAAGTCATGTAGTCTGATTGTGAGACAGCAAATCAAAGACATAACCGAGACAGACTGAAAAGCATGGGAGTATTGATTCGGGGGTTTTTTTGGCTATCAATAAGAAAAATAAAGGGTAGAAAAAAAAAGCCCTTGGGTTTTTTCTTTTTGTTCTGGGCGACTTGATTGGACAACAAGAACAAGGAAGGCTCAGGAGGTGAGGTGAGGGCAGAAAAGAAAAGGCTGGGTTACATACAGACTTGTAGTGAAAAAGACCCGCTTGAATCTGAAAAAAAGGGCTGGCTGGCACAGTTCACTCCAGGGTCCTTTGCTGTTTGTGCTCCAAAGCTGCCCTGGAAGCTTTGGGAAGCACGCATGCGCTGGAGTATCGACAGAACAAGCTAGGAGACGCTGAGAGAGAAGGTAGTCAATAATAGGCGCCTTCGTGTCTCGACGGTGCATGATGTTATGGTCCATTCGGTATTCCTGGTGAAAGACTCGCGCCAGACGGCTGTTAGCGCTCTAGTCCCATCCGCCCTCTTGTGGGCCCTGGGTCTCCTCCTTATAGGTGCCTTTTAGCCTTTGGGCCCCTGATCTAGGCACAGCCCAGCTCTTTTAGTGCGACGTCCTGTCAACCCAATAATAGAGCTGGAGCTGGTATGCCGCTGTAATGCCCTCTATATTTCTACTGTTACTCCAGTTATTTCTGCTACTCCTACCACTTCTGTTACTCTTCTGGTAGTGTTACCGCTGCCTTGGTGTCCTTGCTGTGCACTGAACAAGGGTTTACCCCCCTTCCTAAGCTCCCGACCTTCCTCCCTTATTTTGGCTCGTTCTCTTTTCTTTGCCTCCTCTCCCCCTTTGAACCCTTTTATATCGACAACCATAGATTTCGTATGTTTTTTTATTCGGTTTGTATCGTCGTGTCTTTCTCTTCTCCTGTTTATCTTTTGGCCTTCTCTATCTGGCCTTACATCTAACATCACTGCTTTTTTTTTCTCCTTTATACTGCTCTCTTCGGCTGGTTACTTGAGGCTGTCCTATTTTCTCTCTTTTTTCTTTCTATTTTTGATCTCCTTTTTGCTTGATATCTTCAGCTTTTTTTAAACCAAAGCCCCTCCAAAAAATACTGCATGTAAATATCAGCGACGCGATTCAACTGCAACAAAATAAACCTTTATTCACGAGACCAACGATTACGACAACACTGGTGCCACAGCCCAAATTATCGCCCATCACAATCAGATCTAGAACCAATAAAATTACCTCTCTGTCCTCAAATTCCCACCCTCATCCCTCTGTCCCCCCCCCTCCTTGGAAGCAATGACAGAGGTAGCCAAGATGGCCGAGGCCTTGGAAGCGCGCTCCATATACGCCCCGTCCGATATGGACTCAGAGACGGTACGCTATGGCCCTTACTTTCAATGCACCTTACACTTTTGTCCGGCTTGGTTGCCGTCCGTTCAGCATCCCATCCTCTTGGGCAGGACTAACAATGGCTTATTCACATGCTTCTAGGATAACTTTGAGGATGCTCTCTCGGTCCGCTCTCTTACACATAAAAATCCCTCGACTTCTAATATGCGCACTATCCAGACCCTTTCCAAGACAGAAGAGGAAGAGGAAGACGAAGACGAAGACGAAGACGAAGACGATGACGATGACGAAGACGAAGACAATGACTCTAGCATCAGAGGTCTAGAAGACAATGCCGTCCACGACAACGAGGCTGGAGACGACGAGGATGACGATGAAGAGGAAGAAAAGACTGACAAAGGAACCTTGACATCGGCCCACTCCTCTCCCATAAGCAGCCCGGGAACAAGCAAGCGGTCAAGCACTGCAAGCAGCATCGACAGCAAGGATAAACTCCAGTTTGCCATGGGCCAGCCCGATCTAGCCCTGGCTATTCCCATGCCCGTCCCCACTGCTGTTGTCAACGTGACCTCCCCCGTTGGCAACCGCCCAACAACGCCCATGGTGCCTATATTTGACCACAGTTTAAACAACGGAGCAAATCTCGACAATGTTAGTCTCGATGACGATGCTGGCCCGACAGTTCCCGCCAAAGACGCACACGGCGCTAACACAACGGCGGCCATTACAACCACCGCCAACACGCTGGCGGGATCAAAGAAAGCTGCAGCAGCACCGCAGCCACCGCCTAAGGGTAAGTGCTATCATGTCTCGTGTCTCTATGTTTCTCTGCATTTTCTTTCGGCTTTCTGCTCAGCTACGGCCCTTATTTTTTGGGGGCTTCATCCCTTTCGCTTACGGCTTGTAGTGCCCTCTACAAACCCTTAGCATACGGCTACTCCCTTGCCTAACCCTGATCCTGGCCAAAGATGCCCCCCCCCCCCCCCCCCCCAAAAAAAAAACAATAGCACCCTCTTTTCTCTCTACCTTACGTTTGCCATATTGGTCCCATTCTGCATTCTCTCCCTTCCCAATAATGCTGTTCTTTGCTCTAGCCACATGCACAAAGCTCCATCTTTATGCAGTGTGAATTTCTGTGCGTGCGTGTGTTTTTTGTCATCCGTTCTCTGTCAATCACTGTTCAACTCTCCCTTTCCTTCACCTCGCAAGTGCGGTGTAGACTTTCCATGGGCTGTATTGACCCAAAGGCTCTGTGCTGTACATGCTGGTACATGTTGGTACCGTTGCTGTTGCTGTGGGCAGCCCAGTGGCTCCCCTCTGTAATGCATGAGCCACGGGGCCCTAATCCATTTATTGGATGCATCTAAATCCCAAAAAAGCACCATTGATTGATACTTGTTCCTTGTTCCCTTCTTTCAAGCAAGCTATTGCACTGGCCTCTTTATCCCCCCTCCTTCAACCTCTCCCTTCCACCATACAAAGAAAGCCAGGTTAACTGGATCACATCACTGAGACCCATTGACTGACCTCGCTTCGGCCTGCGTCCTCGTGCAGATTCATCCACAGCCTCTAAATCACATGGTAGCAAGTCACTGTCTCTCAGCACCTTGACTTCGGCCTTCCCGTCTTTGCCATGGTCACCGGCGGCATCTGATAATTCCGGAAAGAGCCTGAACCAGAATTCAAACCCATCCCCGAACGCAAGCCCCAAAACCACTAAAACAACCTCTACTACCAACACCACAGGCTCCGGCACAACCATCACTCCTACACCGCCTGCCCGCAGACTCACCAGCCCGTTCTCTTGGCTTTCTAGAAGCAGCTCTCGTGAGCGTGACTCTGCTCCCCCAATGTCATCAGCCAAAGACACTCGTGGCCGCCGCAATACCGGCGGCTCCGTTGCTACCCTCAACAGCAACAATGACACGATGCTTGATCGCCTTGATGAGGAAAATGATAGTGATGATGAAGTCCGCAACCCCCACCGTGCTAGCCTGAAGGACCGCTTTAAGGCCCTCCGTCTAAAGGAGGAGTCTGGAGCCCTTGATGGCGAAGACCCTAGTGGCCAGGGTACTCTATCCCCTATTTCTGCTACCACGGCCACTGATGACCCGGAGACTCCCGTTGACCGTAGTATCCACACGCCCCTGGTATCCAACACGAATCCCAGTCTGGCCCCGGGTACTGTATCGGGCATCTCGGCCGGCCCGTCTGACATGTCGTCCTCCGAGGTTGACTGGGACCTATGGCAAAATGTTGTTTACGAGGGCCCTGCCGCAGTTGCCCGCTCTAGCGCCGAGGAACTCAACGTTGCCATTGCCAAGGGTATCCCTCATGCTATCCGTGGAGTTATATGGCAGGTTCTGGCCCAGAGCAAAAACGAAGAGCTCGAGCTCAAGTACCGCGAGCTTGTTAATCGCGGCACTGAAAAAGACAACAAAGATCGGTCTAGCAGTGGCACGGCTTTGAGTTCGGCAAGTATCGGGTTGCCCATGGCCACTGAAAAGACCGACTCCTCGGCATCATCAGTGCGTTCTAGCTCTTCCACTACTAAGGATGTTGCTACGCCATCGACTGCTGCTACTGAAAAGAATGAGGAGCTTTCTGTCAAGGCTCTTGCTGCTGCCGCCGCTGAAAAGACTCGCAAGCAAAAAGAAGACGCAGTCACACTGCAGAAACTGGAGAAGGTTATCCGTCGTGATATGGGTGCTCGGACAAGCTACTCCAAATATGCTGCTGCCCAAGGTCTACAGGAAGGCTTGTTTGGTGTGTGCAAGGCGTATGCTCTCTTTGACGAAGCTGTGAGCTACGCCCAGGGTATGAACTTTATCATTATGCCGCTTTTATTCAATGTGAGTGCTCTGCAATTTGCTGCATTTCTTTTTTCCCCATTGGCTCTGATTTTCTAACACCGACTTGTAGATGCCCGAAGATGAGGCCTTTTGCTTGCTTGTGCGTCTGATGAACCACTACCAGCTACGCGACCTGTTTATTCAAGATATGCCCGGTCTCCACATGCGACTATACCAGTTTGAACGCTTGCTTGAGGACTTCGAACCGGCCCTTTACTGCCACTTGCACCGCCGGGGAATTTCGCCCCATTTGTATGCCACACAGTGGTTCTTGACGCTCTTTGCTTACCGCTTCCCCTTGCAGCTTGTCTTGAGAATCTACGACCTGATTCTGTCGGAAGGCCTGTCAGCCATTCTACGATTTGGCCTGGTTCTCATGCAGAAAAATGCGCCTGCCTTGCTGGCCATGAATGATATGCAGCAGCTGACTACCTTTTTGCGAGACAAGCTTTTCGATGTCTACATTGACAAAGATCCTAGTGCTGGCGGAATTCTCGAGAATGGATTCTTTGGGTCATCTAGTTCTAGTCTTGATAAGGAGGTTTACCGTGCCGACCAGTTGGTACGTGATGCCTGTGACATCAAGATGACCCCAGAACTGCTCAAGACATACACGACTGAATGGGAGGAGCAGACTAAAGCTAAGAAGGAGCGTGAAAATGAGCTTGAAAATCTGCGCACATCCAACGCCAGCTTGACTATTCGCCTGCGCAAAATGGAGGAACGGCTTGAGGCATGTGACGGCGAACAGACGGCCATGGCCAATGAGCTCGTGCACACCAAGGTGGAAAACGAGGAGCTGCGTGATGAAAACGAAGGCCTGCGTGGACAGGTGCGTGAGTTGCGCATCGTCATCGAACACCAGCCTGAGGAGATAGAAAAGACGTGGACACTTGAGCGTGACGATCTGATGAAACGCAACCTCAAGGTACACGAGGAAAACCAAAAACTCGAGGCTGAGCTGGCTACACTCGAAGAGGAGCTGGTCCAGACTAAGCTGAAGTATGCTGAAATTAACTCCCAGCATGAGACGCTGAACCGTAAATGGACGGACCTCAAGCGCCAGTTCGCATAGGCTTCCTTTAGTTTTCTTATTCCTACTTCTTTCGCGTCCTGGCGTCCTGACGTCCCTTTTTTCTTCTTCTTTTCTTTCTATCTCTTTCTTTCTCCTTATCCTCGTCCTGCTTCAACGCCTTGCCTTGCCTTGCTATACCCCTAATCATTTGACACAAACAACGACTTGCACCAACCACGCTCTTCCCTTTTCCAAGATTCTATCCACACCGGCATTGAAACAACCCCATGGCGTGCTCCTGATATTCCCTTGTTCTGCTTCTTTGACTTCCCTTTTATTCCTATTCTTTCATGGGTGGAATCTTCATCTTAGATGCTTTTAGCACACTCTGTTTGTCCCCCTCCCCCCATTGTTCAACGCTCATGTATGCTTTTCGTTGTTGTCGAATGAAGGTCGTGTGCTTTTCTTTTGGGGGGAGGTAATTATGTTTGACGAGGTTGTTCCTTTGTTTATGTTTTATCCTAAGTATTTTTCTAGAGCCTCGTTTATTTGTTTCTACGTTGATTTTTTATGCTGTAAAATTGTACGTGTAGATGATAGTAATTGTTGACAACCAGGTGTTGTTTACAGAAGTCATTGTAACCCTAACCCATCAAGAGTCTGCCTGTTGAGTAATGTCGGTTATCTAGGTAGGTGTTGTTGGCAGCATTGCAAAATTTCGTCATTTATCTATTCATTATTCGTTTGCCAGGCGGTGAAGCCCCAACTCCATCCCCTTCCCTTCCATCTCAACTGTGTTTTGCTGCCATCACTGTACATATACTGCCCCAACCAACTTCTCAAAACGTCCTAGCCAATGGTAGCAAAAAGGGTCGAATCAGTCCCACACATACGGCTGTTACATTTACGAGGAAACAGAAATAACAAGCGATGAATCCCCAGAGTAAAGAAGAGGCAAAGTAAAACTTGTTGTTGGTGATCGTCTCTAAATTGATGCTGATTCTCATTACGAGTCACCTGGTGCAAAACAAGAAAAGAAAATGAAACAAGTACAGCAGATACGGTATCTTGGGGGTGAGCAAAGACGGAGAAACGGATAAAAGATTTAAGAGATTCGTCGTGACAAAAGAATACACGCTTTTTTTTATTGAGGCGAAACCGCTTATTTGTGCAGCTTGCGCTGGTAGAAGGCCAGCTCCTCACCCTCGAGGATGTAGCCGTCGCAGCGACCAGACTGGCCGGGGCGCGAGGCAATGACAGCAAACAGACGACCAGCCTCGAACTGCTTCTCGAGGACGTTGTCGACCTTACCGGAGGCGGCGTAGCGAGCGGCCTGCTTCTTCTCGACCGACTTGGACTTGGGCTGAGGCTCCTCCTTGGTGGTCTGGGTACGGTTCTGGCGTCTACGGCCAAGGGACTGGCCGTAGTGAGCCTCATACCACTGACGGAAGGGAGCAGAGTCGATCTGGACAACGGCGGACTTGGTCAGGGTGTTGGTGCGGACCAGCTCGTTGTTGGAGGGATGGTAGACGACACCGACGATACGGGTCTTGCGAGTGCAGCCCTCGGAGCCCCAGGCGAAGTTACCGGTGTCCAGACGCAGGGCACGGTACTTGTGGTTGCCACCGCGGGTGCGGACAACGTGGACGCGCTTCGGGCCGATACGGGTGTTGGCACCCTGGCGGCCAGCCTCGAAAGCTCTCTTCTTCCCTATCGAAAAGGTCAGAACGCATGGTTCTCAAACTAGTGGATTGAGTCCGCATACGGGCTTCGAATGGTTATTATATCACGTACGGTAGTAGGCGCGCTTGGCACCGGTGGCGGCGCGCTTGTGGCGAGAGTCTCTGGAGATACCCATTTTGTCTGATTCTGTAGAGGTAGGAGAATAGTCAGTTTCATCGTCAACCTGCTATGGTTGTTTGGGGTTCATGGGGCGTCGAACATGGGTCCGGCGGCGGCATATCGAGCAAGACGAGGTGTTGTCGAATCTTAGGATTCAATACCGAATTATCGCAACACTCAGCTGCTTTTCAATGAACGCATTGTTGGGAGTATAGGCACGGTATTATACTGACCTGACGAATAAGCTGGTCAACCAGTTGTCGAATTGGATGATAGTCAAAACAGAATGGCTAGTTTGAAGCTGCGAATTTTGGTTTCGGTAGACATATTTTTCCTCATCCATTCTTGTGAGGGCTAATGGGCCCACTTTATCTGCAAGTAGGGCTTCGATTTGTGTGTTGACGCCACACTAGCCTGCACCAGTGGCGCCACATTGACGCTATGTGGCATGGAAGGTCTTATCTTATCATAATACGCTGCTCCCAACAACTTTCAAGAGTACGTTCTTTGATAAAAGTTTAGGAGGGATTTTACGAGAATTAGATTTCATAAATACTTCTATACGATAATATTGTATCAGAATAGGTTCCAATATTGTCTCTAGTAAATTCAAGCGCTTATATTTACCGCGTTTACTGTGCCATAGAGTGTCGAAACTACCCCACTGCTCCCGTCATCTTGAACCCCAAGTGCCCGCCCTGCTGTAGTCGATGACTAATCCATCTCAACAAGTTCGTAGGATCCAACAACAAGGCCTTGGTTGAAGGAAACGAAAGATAATGTAAAGCTTCATGATAATTTCTTGGCCTCCTCTGAAAGCTGGTCTAGCAAGAAAACAACAAAATTGTTTGCTCCAAGGTCCAATATGGCTTCTACAATTACTCTGAAGCTCACAAATAGAGGTAAGGCTGCCGCTAAACTGCCTATTTCTCTTAGGGTTATAATTATCATCCGTCGCTTTTCTAACATGCCAACACTACTCTACAGCCAAGCCTTTGAAGAAGCTTCCATCCGAGATTACAATTCCCTCCACTGCAACTGTTGAAGATGTCAAGGCTCTTGTCTCTAAACAATGTGGCATCCGCGACCAGAACCGTATTGGACTTTACTACCCCACTTCCAAGAAAACTATCAAGGATCGCAAGGCCTTGATTTCCAATGAAGCTGAGATCATGACGGCTGGCGAGATGATGGTCAAGGATCTTGGTAAGTCTGGCTCTAAGCATTAAACATATGTAGTAATGAGCAACTGGACTAATGTTCTCCCTGTAATATAGGACCCCAAATTGCTTGGAAGACGGTCTTCCTGGTTGAATACTTTGGCCCTATCCTATTCCACGTCGCTGTCGTTGCTTTGCGCCCGTATATATATGCTGGCACTGCTACCGCGCCGCTTTCAACCACGCAACTGCTTGTGTTCTGGATGATCGTGCTACACTTTTTGAAGCGGGAACTGGAGACGCTTTTTGTGCACAAGTTTTCTGCCAGCACTATGCCTGCATTCAACATCTTCAAGAACTCCTTCTTTTACTGGGTTTTTTCTGGGCTGCTCTCTGCCTGGGCCATCTACTCGCCTACCTCGCTCGCAGCAACTGCAGACCAGCCGCTAGTCAACTACGCTGGCCTTGCCGTGTACGTGTTTGGCGAGATTTCTAATGGCATTGTACACCTGCACTTGTCGTCGCTGAGGTCTCCTGGCGGTACGGAGCGCAAGATCCCTAATGGCTATGGCTTTAGCCTGGTTACGTGCCCTAACTACTTGTTCGAGACTATTTCGTGGTTGGGCGTGATTATTGTCAGCCGCAACTGGGCAGTGACGCTTTTTATTACCATTGGCGTGGCGCAGATGTCGGCCTGGGCTAAGGGCAAAGAGCGGGCGTACCGCAAGGAGTTTGGCGATAAGTACAAGAAGAAGCGCTTCGTTATGCTTCCCGGCATTATTTAAGGACTCGCAGTCCCCTAATTTGAATGTGGATGTTTGTTAGGTTGGAGTAGGAGAAACGGGCTTAAAGGACGCATATAGGCTCGATCTTGACGAAGAGAGAATACTGTTATTGTTGTTTGAACATGAATTGATACTAATAAATGTAGAACAACTCGTGGCTAGAATGTATTGTTTAAGATTTTAAGAGAGCCTTACACCACGATCTCAAGGGTACCATCCCAGGCGCTGGATTTGCCGTGGCCAAAGAAGCAACACTAAATCCTTTGTATAAAGGCATCATGGTGTCTGAGTACTGCCTTGTTGTAGGGTTGGTTGGGGGTGCGGAAGGGGCCGCATATTGGGGATCTTGGAAAGATTTGGCGGGGCCTTTCGCAGCTAATGGCAAATCCATGTCTGGAACGACGCTCTCTTCATCAGTATCACCCTCATTCTCACAATCGCTTCTACCATCTCCTGATTCCACATCCCTCCATCCTTCCACTTCTCCCCTCACAATTCTGACTGTACATTCCAGCACCATCATATCTTGCTCCAATACCTCAACCCAATTCCGCAGACTGCCCAACTCTTTGACCTTGCGCTCGGCCTCGCTGACTAGTCGACTGACCGCATCGTTCTCGCGACTCAGTGCTGCTGTTGCACGCTGCACTTTGCTCTTCTGACCGGCGATAGCAGCCTGCCCAGAGTGCAGTCGATACGCATAGTCTTGTAGTTTTGGGTCTATCGCATTGCTGATGTTGGCGATCACGGCGGCCCTGGCTGCGGCAATGTGTTGCGCGGATGCTTTGGGCGTGCCAGGCCGTAGTTGGCGGTGTGCGTGTAGATATGATTGGAGGTGAAGCTGGGGCCCAGGGGAATAAACGCGCAGAGGCAAAAGTGCGGTAGCAGGGCTGGCACTGTTTGACTTTGCCAAGTTGGAATTGCTAGTATTGGGAGGCATACTGGTGGCAGATGCACATGAAGCGGTAGGACTGAGAGATGATAGAGACGACGAAGTTATACAGTTGTTGGACGAGCCAGTGGTCACGACAATTGTAGAAGTAGCAGGGGCGGCAAAGGACGGGGCAGATGGGACAAGAGCTCGCCGCGGCCTACAACGATGTTTAGAGTCGATAAGAGTCATCTTGGAAGCAGTAGACGAAGATGGCGTTGGCGTAGAAGACACTGCGTGTGTTGATGGGCTTGGAAATTGGCCTATTATAGACGACACGAACTGATAAAGCAGTCTATGCTGAGGGATGGACTTTGAGTCGGGAATATGAGAGGGTAAGAAAGACGACTTGGGAAAATGGAATGGGAGACTTCATATTTGCGCTTGTGCTGTTTGTATATGGTCTTTTCATATCTGTGTAGCCCTTGCGTCTCTCGGCAGCAAGTAGGCCATGTGCCCCCGGCTAGAGGAACCGGTAACGTAAAGTGACACATACTGCACGAGCGAAAGTGATGATCCAAACCAAAGTCAAGCTGACCATACACCAAGCCACCGCGAGACATAACAGGAGATAGTCAGACGAAATGACTAGATGAGCCACCACTGACTGGCATTGGTTCGCCGTCTTTTGCTGTTGCCTGTTCCCTGTTGTTCGTTTAATGTTTCTTTTATCTGTTTTCAGGCTGAGAAATAGCGATGACTAGGAAAACTAGCAGCTGGGGCTTGAATGATCTGGAAGCAACATAGGTAGCAAACCAGAAAGCTGAAGTTCCCGGCTACGCGCAGCTTTGCAGTGATCCATCACGCTATCACGATAAAATGGCTTTTTATTGGAGATACTAGTTACACAGATACTACACACTAGCTAGCCTGGAATTTCAGGTATCGACCAAATAAATACAAGAGACGATTTTGTGCCTTTCCTTCCTTTGTTTTCTTTCCAAGCGGGAGAGCATGGGCGTTACAGGAGCCACACGCGAGGCAACTGCTTCATCTTTTCTTATCCGTATCTTGGCTTTGGCCAAATCTATTTTTCCACTCACAAGTCGTTACGTTACACAGGATGACAAATAAACCCACAAAATAACATCGTTAGAGCTTCTGGCAAGCCTAGGAGGCAAAGACCTAGCCGAAAAAAACGAAAAAAAACCGTAGCCAGCAAAAAAGGAACGGCAGCATGCATCACTCATATGCGATTGTGCAGGACAAACGGCGATGGGCTATGCACTGGGGTTCTAACGTAAGTCTGCAAGAAAACAGTGGACAGGAGGCAGGACACAGTATTTGTTTGGGTAGGCTGTAGCAAGCCTCATGGAAACGGGGTTAGGTGCAGAGGGCTCGGAAGGCGCCATTGCACTATAGGAACGACAGCTACGACAACCAGAATTTAGAGGTCAAGCGGATGATGATTAGGCCTACGCTTATTTTGTAGCTACTCTGGCGATGGCAATGGATGCCAAAGTTGCAGAGACAGGGCACGATAGCAAGCAGGGTATAGATGTGGTGAGAGAAAAGAAAATAAGAAACGCCTCGAATAAAGCACAGCTTGGTCTAGATCCACATGATAATATAAATAACAACAGGTAACAGAAGCAAACAGACAAAAGCAAATAAAAAAAAGGAGAAAAAAGAAGAAGAAAAGGCAAAAAAGTGAAGAGAAAAACCCCCAAAACGTGCCATGCTCTGCATGTGCTACACATAAAGAAACCAAGACTAGTCCAATCAATGCATTACCATCAAGCTTACCCATACACCTCTTGCCCCATTTAAAATGGCACCTTTGTCCCGTTTAATCGCCCATGGCCAGACGGACTCAAGATCCCGTTGAACGACATATTGTTCATGCCCATATTCATAGAGCCCATCCCGCTCCCATTCATGCCTACCGAGTCGGATGCAACTGCGTCTATCATGCCATTGAGACTGCCCATCTCGCTCATTGACCCTGTCGATGACTGTGGATGGTGTGATCGTGACAATGAGCCTTGGCGAGGCAGCATTCCTAAGCCTGTGCCATTCGCCGAACTGCCCGTACTACCACCGGATACGGCGGCATTGCTGCCCCCGCTGCCATTGCCATACTGTTGAAGCAGGGCGTCGGCACGCTCGAAAACGCCGCCATTAAAGGCGCCAGAGAAGGATGCACTCTGTGGTGTGGCAGGGACTCCGGTCATGTGTGGCGGCACGCTGGTACCACCACTGCTGTTGCTCGGGTTGTGGCGGTGTGTCGATGCAATAGGGCTGAGGATACCACCACCGCCGCCTGCTACAACGGGCATGGGCCGCAAAAAATAGCCCCACGGCGAGCGCTGCATCTTATCCACAGAATCCTTGACACTGCGGTGAATGGGCCGTAGACGAAGAAGGTGCTCAGTGAGTAGCGGCAACTTGGAGCCATCTGACTTAAGGTGCGCCCCAAAATCACTCCAGGCTTCAAAAAAGTTGTTACATAGACTCCAAAAGGCTGTATGGGTGCGAATGGCGGGGTCCTTGAGCTTAACTATGGACATGCGAGACTTGAGTAGCTCAGTCTGGCGAATCACGGATCCTGTTTTATCCATGAGCGTCTTCCATGCACGAATCACGTCCTCGCGTGCACGCTGACTAGTCGAACTACGCAAGCCAAGCCCAAGCTGTGTGTTGAGGCCGGGCAAAATGCTCAGCATCAAGTTTGTTGAGTTTACCAGGCTAGAAAATATGGCTTCGAATTGCTTGTCCTCCTCGGTGTAGTCTACCGCTGTTTTGTTCGCGGATGTTGTGCTGGAGGCAAACGATTCACCTGACCGTGGCGTGGCAGAGGACAGCTGCATTGAGCCCTTCCTGCCGCTACCAAAGGACCCCTGGCCATAGGGCATATCGGTAGTGACGCGAAGTGCTGACGGGTTCTGGAGAGGACCGGGTGGTCTTTTTCCCTGCCACCCGCCAGGTCTGTCGGCAGTAGGAGTCATGGCAGCGTCGCGAGAGGATGTCCTCGATCGAAGCAACATCGGTCGTATGGTCTCGTCAATTGATGGGCGAAGAGAAGGCATGGGAGATATGGTAGATGCACCAGTAGAACCAGAAGCATTAATGGCTCGCGTGGTAGAAGTAGACCTTGTACTGGTATTTGAGGAGTAGCCTACGGCATGCGGTGCAATCGAGCTAAGTGTCACCCGCAGCTCCATAATGCTATTGTAAAGTAAGACAAAGAGAGTGCGGATGTATCTCGGATCACCATGGTCGACAAAGCTGTCTACGTTTTCCATCAGGAGCGCGCAAACGTGTATGTAGGCACCGATAAGGGCCTGGCATGCACGGTAGACGTTTTCATTTTCGCCAGATGAATAGTTTTCGTCGTAGTTGGCCGGATCATGCTTCTGAATTTCCTGCTCTAGCTCTTCAACGTGGGAATTGGTGTTATAAAAGACTATTTCTAGGCTTGAGCGCTTGGCAGTACCATCGCCCGTGAGACTCATCAGCATCTGGATTGTAGGGTGTACCTGAAAGACAGAGTAGAGGATGCCTTTCGCTGCTTCAATGACAGGGTCAAAATACTTTGACTCGCGACGTCGCTCAGGAAGAATTGAAAGCCTCCGGACGTAGATGGGCCGTTGCATATGGGCATCTCCAGGACTCAACGGGCTGGGACTCTTTTTTCCAGCAGCGTTCCCTTGCTGCATAGCTGACCCATGACTAAGACCGCGGTAGTGGCTAAACCGGTTGTTGGCATTGGCTTGGACTTCGTCAAGAGTAGTTAATTCGGGCTTCTTAGTGACAATACCCATACGGCGATTTCGGCTTTCTGGACGTTCATGAATGGCACGCTGAGTAAGCTCAGAATTGCTGCGCAAGCGTTCGCTAGGATTGCCAATGGTGAGTGGCATAATTCCCGGCTTTCTCATTGCAGTGCTTTGTTGTGAGAGGCCTCGGTAGTGGGAATGAGATCGCGACGACATGGGGGTAGGTTGGCGACCATTGGGTGAGCGTATATCGGGCACGTCGCTCCCGTGGACCTTTATCGGAAAGCGGCCACTAGCAGCTCGCCGAATGTGGTGGTTACGAGGGGTTTCAGTGCCTTCGCTAGATTCGTCGCCTGTAAGCTCGATTTCTAAGCGGCCGCTAAGGGCGCGTTGACGCAAATACTTTTTAATGTGTGTGGTCAGTGCAACTTCGTGGTCACTTTCGCGCATTCCCTCGCTGGGGGGACTGGGTGCTAGAAGCTGCTGCATTACGTCTGGGGCTGGGAAGGTAAGATCGTTGCCTTCCAGCTTGAGCACCTGCAGCGAAACCATGTCGGCTAAGCAAAGTGGGAGTTCTTGGATGCGGTTCTTCTGAACAGCCAGGACCTTTAAGGAGGATAGCTTGACGATTTCTTGGGGAAGAGCCCGTAGTTTGTTCCGGCCGAGATCGAGAATCTCAAGAGACTTGATGTCACATATCTAGAAGTACATAGAGTATGTGTTAGAAGGGGCGTCGAGAGGAAGCTGGCTAAAAGGGATAACGAGGAGAGACACACCGTTAGAGGAAAATCCTTGATTTGGTTGTTGCGGATATTAAGGTACCGTAGAGATGAGCACTCAACAAAGCGCGCCGGGAATGTGGTGAGAAAGTTGTGAGAGAGAGCCAGTCTACGGACGATAATTGAAGAAGCAGTTAGCATGTGCGTAATATTGCAAAGAAGGGGCCGCTACTCACCGTTCCAGTTCATGATTGATGATATCGACAACTTCTTCAGGCAACTCGCGTATATTATTGCGGCTTAGATCAATAGTCACTCCTGGCTTGATCTCAGAGCCCATACCACTAGCCCCGGCAGTGGCATTATTATCGCGCAGCGCATTTTCAAGAGCAGTACGGGCTAGTTGCAATACTTGGTCATGTGATGGGGCTGGCTGAGCAGCTCTTGGCTGTGGAAATCCAGATAGCGAGGGCACGGTTGATCGTAGATTGGCTGGGATCGGGGGCACTTGCGGAATGGTCGGAGGCGGGAGTCGACGAAGAGCATGGACCGGATTCTCGGGGAGGCCCCGGAGCTGGGTGGTAGCCCCGAGGTGTCCCGAGGGACGATCCATTGAGCCAAAGAATGCCTCACAGCGTGGATATTAGAAGAGGGTGAGAGGCCGCGGTGAAGACGGGAGATGAAGATGTTGGTGTCGCTGACGTTGAAAGAGGGGCCAGTGTGCGGCTGTGGCTGTGTTGTTGGTATTCTTTTGCAGGCTTTAGTCAGTGATTGTAGGATTGGATCGACAAAGAGACAAGGCTACGGCCAGCTCTAGACCGAAGAAAAGATGACACGCCCTGGTTTGGCTAGAAATGAGAATCGATTGGAAGCAACGAAAGACAAACAGAAACTGGGCTGTGGGGAGCGGCGGGTAGAAATTGAAGCGCACGCTCGATTAAAGACAAAGAAGAAAGGCCGTTCAAGATCGTTGAAGGTCGCGATAGTGAGACAGAAGAAAAAAAAAGGAACCAGAAATACAGGATGAAGAGGATAAAACCAGAAAAGAAAAATACAGTTTAGTAGTGACGATAATGCACACAGGGAAATCAAGACATGATATGATCGCAAAAGAAAACCAGAAGATAAGGCAAGAAAATACACAAGAATGTGCTGTAGTCAAAGATCGTATTCATCAAAGATCTACACACATGTAAGAAAAGAAAAAAGAAAGCAGAACAAGGAGAAGAAAAAGGCCATAACACTGTGAAGAGGGAGAAAATAAAAGAAAATAAAAAAATAAAATAAAAAGAACTGTCTTGATGATTACTCTTGTCTTGTCTGTCCCATGCCTCACCTCACAGCTTCTTGGCCCACTCCAGTGAGCATGGGGGCCCTGTAACTCTAGGCCACCACCAGGTCGAGCCCCTATAGCTATCGTCCCAGCTATCTATACCGCTATAGCCCCCCTCAACCTCCTGTAAACTCATCTGTGTGCATGGCCTATCTGGCCATCCGTGTTTCAGCCGTCTCTAATACGCTGTTTCCGCCTCCATTAGCGCTGTAACTATGGCGCTCTAGGCCCCCCGTAAGAGCACCTCAGAACAAACAAAAAGGAGTCAAAGAACAGCATGGAAGTCCTCCTAAGAAGGGATCATCAGGCTAGACCCAAAAACAGGAGCGTCACGACAGGGTCCAGGCCACCAGGGTCCGAGCGATGAGATCTTGCAAGTGTCAGCTGTCCCAGTTGGAACTTGAATCCGACTCAGGCTGACTGCGGCTTCCCCTATCACGAATTCTCGTATCTGTCGCCTTTTCACCCGTTGGTGACGCCCTCCTTCGCCCTCTTTTATCCCTTCCCTCCCTAGTCTTGCTTCAAGTCTCGGAGACGCCCCAACCCACATTCTGCCGCCCCAACCCTGACTTTCACCGAAGACCCCATATACCTCTCCTTGTTGTCGGCTAATCGTCGGCTGTATTCTTCATCTAGATGGCTGCTTCATTAGGGTTAACTTTAATCACACTCCCAACATCACCACTAATGATCTATTTGCAACTTACATTGGGCAGTTGCTTTCTTTAGCCCACGCTGGATCAGCATGACATAAACACAGCTGAAAATTCAGCAACCAAAATTCAGCCTATTTTTCTTTCTCTCTTTTCCTCTCTTCATCTCGGCAGCACAACTTTCATTTATCCATCATCACCACCATTACCGATGCCCGTCTCGTCTATAGACGTGCCCTTCATCGTGCCATCCTAGCTTCAGTATTTATTTTTCTTGTCTATCTTTTGTGTTTTGTTTCTAAGCTTCACCATATACACTTTATCTTTATTGTACAGTTGCCTCTTACAAGCCCTTTAATATCCTTATTGCCACCAACGTAAACAATGCCTAAGCAATCTCCTCGTCGCTCCAAGTTTCATCGTCATGAAATGCCACGGCTAGGACGCTACCCACCAAGTCCACCACGCCCAACTCATCCTCCACACCCGCTGTCAAACGCGCTGCGGCATCCGCCGGGCCCTATCTACGAGCTTCCAGCCCGAAATAGCAGCGATACGACTCTAGTTTCCCCCTCAGTGCGTTCTGTTTTCCTTGATTTCTAAGCTCATCCGTACTGGGTCCGTTAACCTGTCGTATTTTCCTCTAGGCCGCTCTTCCGTGCTTTTGCCCCCCGCCTCATGCAAACCGCTACTCAATCAACAAGCTCATTCTGAAGCAAGACCTCTAGCTGATCCCACTTTGCTTTTTTATGCATTTCCTTGCTTATGTTGATCGTCCCAACATCACTGCACTTGACTTCAAGGAAACTAGACAAACTGACAACATCATCGTGATGCTCATCACCTCACCCAAGGCCTACTCCATCGTCGTATCCATGTTCTTTTTGGCCTATGCTCTTTTTGCTATTCCCTCCAACTATTGCCTCAAAGCTCTGGGCCCCTCCAGCTGGCTGGCGATTTTGCTGTTCGGCTCAGGCCTTACGTCGCTGTTGATCGGCTTTGCTCATTCTACCTGGCAACTAGCCTGTTTGCATTTTCTCCTCGGCATGTTCGAAGCCGGAGTAGTCCCTGGGCTGGTCTTTTACATTTCGTTTTAGTATACGCGTGAAGAAAGAGCAACCCGTCTTGCTTTGATTCTTGCCACTGCGGAATTCGCTGGAACCTTTAGTGGACTTGCCTCGTCCACCATCATGGAACTGAATCCAAACTATCAGCTATCAGGATGGCGTTGGCGTAAGTTCATACGAGCTGTCTATGCATAGACGCTTTGAAGCTAACTTTCAGAAATAGTGCTGCGGATGGAAGGTAGTCTCAGCATGGTGACCGCCGTCATTGTCAAGATTGTTTTGCCCGATTACCCCCAGAGCACTCCCTTCCTAGACATGTCTGAAAAGGAACTGGCGCTTTGGAGATTGAGGCTCTTTGCGTCTCATGGTTCATCTAGGAATGTACTCTGGAAAAATATTGTACATGTACTTGGTGATTGGCGTCTGTATGTTCACTACTTGATCTACAGTCTTAAGACCATTCCTCTTACTAGCATCTCGGTTGCGAGTCCACTGCTTATGCAAAGCATTGGATATAACTCTTATAATTCCCAGTTGATGACCATTCCTCCATGTAAGTCTAGATATACTCCATTTCAATATAATTTGGCTCATAGCTGACTTGAAACTTTGTTTTAGACATAATTGCTTTGATTGTTACCTATGTTAGTGCCATGTTTTGTGACAAGCAAAACTGCCGCGGGACTGTCTGTGCCTATCTCATGCTCGTCGGGGCCACGGGCTTTCTGTTTCTTGGAAGTCTCCCCGTGAACAACGTTTCCGGGCGCTATATTGCACTGATAATGGCTGTGGTTGGGCCTTTTGCTACTTTCCCTATTCTTCTTGCCTGGCTTTCTTCGAATCTGCATTCTACTTCTACCCAAAGCTTTGCTGTGGGTTTATGTATTACACTGAGCATCCCCGCCAAAGCTCTAGCGGGTTGCCTCTACCCAGTATCTGACTTCACGTCCCAGCAGACATGGGGTCATGGAATCAACTCCCTTTGCCTCAGTGTCGCCGCCGTTTTCGCCGTGTGGCTATCTTGGGTATATTCCCGCCGCACACAGACAAACTGCGAGAATCCCATTCTAAAGCGGCTGTGGGCATGCTAAATCTTTCCGGGTATACAGTCGTATGATATAACGTTTCTGTATCTTGGTGCGTTTTCAAATCTTCCAACACGAGCATACACTTGTGTGACATGACCTAGTCAAGAGTCGAAGCAGGTCTGGTTATTCAAACCATAACATCGACTCTTTGATATCTTTATTGTATTTTGCCATAACGCCTCTTCTGATAGCAAGCGATTTTCATACCAATACACTACTTATTACACCAATTTTATACGCACTGTAGCGAATGAAAATTTTAATCCCTTTCGTGTCATTAAAAGTATCACCCTCCATCATCTCCTTAGCTACATGAAACCCATCTATATCTCTAGTCATAGTAATTTTCGTAAGCCAGGTTCTCAGCCTGTGTACTTACCCATTCCTGGCTCGCCAGCCCTCGCCTGAAGCGTTTTCGCAAGTCATTTGCGTCCTTGTGCCAGTCACATGCATAGTCACACTCAGGCACTTCTTCCTCGCCAAAGTACTTGCAGATCTGTGCGTGTCGGCATTGGTTCGTTTCTTCGCAGAATAGCGAAATCGCCTGTAGGCTGCGAAGCCTTGCTTCCATATTTGGACCACCTGAGCCCCCACATCCACCAAGGCCACTTTCGGAACGAACCATCCGGTGCACGCGCTCGAAATCTTCCCGGCTATAGTACAAAAAGCAGTAGCTGGCTTTGCCGTCACGGCCAGCGCGGCCGACTTCCTGATAATACCCTTCAAAGGACTTTGGTAGACGCCAATGCACGACAAAACGGACATTATCCTTGTCAATACCCATGCCAAAGGCAGTAGTAGCGACAATGATGTCATACCCTTCTTCATTGTTTATCCAGCGCGCAAGCGTGTCCTCCTTGGTTTCCTTAGACAAGCGCGCATGGAATGGACGTGCGCCGAGGCCGTGTTCGCGCAGTTTTGCAGAAAGCGACTCGCATTCATTACGTGACATGGTATAAATAATGCCACATACATTCTCCACGCGGCTTCCACCTAGCTCCTTCACTCGCTCAGGGCCCCGCCGCCGCTCATGGACTCCCTTAATCCATTTGACAAAGTCAGAAAGGCGATTGTCTCCCTCGTCGCTAGTGTATCGCACTTCAAGGTGTAGATTTGGGCGATGAGCGCTTAGCGCAAACCGCTGTAGTCGGTCTGGTGTAGCATCAATTCCGAGTACGCGCAAAATATCCTCGCTGATACGTGGGTTGGCCGTAGCTGTCAGGCACATGATGGGTACATCATCAAAAGTCTGTCGAAACCAGCTCAAGCGCTTAAAGTCACGGCGGAAGTCATGCCCCCACTCAGAGATGCAGTGGGCTTCATCCACAGCAATGCGGGCGAGCTCGCGCTGGCGATGGACAATCTGCAAACGCTCGCGGAACCGGTCGGTGGAGCAAAGCTCTGGCGTCACATATAGGAGTTTTGTGCGTGGGTGGCCCGTAGCTAAGTCGTGCAAAATTAAATTACGTTCTTGTAGGGGCGTATTTGAGTTGAGAGATCGAGCATTGATTCCGGCAGCCTGGAGCGCTTCTACTTGGTTCATCTACGAAGGTTAGTACAGTAATGAAGGAGTCGACATTTATGGCAGTGTAGCACATACCATCAAACTCAGCAAAGGCGACACCACAATGGTAACTAGGGTATAAAATGTGTTAGTGTATGTCTCCTTCGGTATCAGTCCCAATAGTCAATACTATTGGTTTTTCTACGAGACGCGGTTAACGCACTGCCCTCATCCACCACAGCTGGCAACTGGAAACACAAGCTTTTCCCAAACGAAGTTGCCGCTTGCACGTAGACATCATATCTATTCAATGCAGCTTCGATGATCTCTCGCTGAGGGGGTCTATGAATATCATGATGAGCTAAGAGTCAGCTTGGGGTTGTTTTGAACGTAGCGGTTCAGTTGAGTCATGGTTTGAGTAAACACCAAAGGGTCAACAAGGCAAGCTATGACATCATTCGCAAGCTGAAGCAGCAACAGATTGGACGGATCAATGGTGAAAGTTGTGGGAGGAAACACGGGACATAATCACCTGAAGCTGGTTTTGTTAAACTGGCGTCGCAAGGTAAAATCAATGTCCACGATTTCGGAAGAAGTTGTTCTGCATGGCACTGGAGGGGGCATTGGATCGAATCTTAGCAGAGGTCCTATGCTGGGTGTTGTTGTTGAATGACTAGCCAGACTTTCGCTGAGCCACCTAGCCTATCTTCGAAATGGCCATGAATATCAGGTAGTCCAGTAGCTGTAGGGTGGTCCTAGGTAGACTCGTCTGGTATCGTCACAGCAGTTGACCAGATAAAGCTGTCTGTCTCATCACCAGCTAGCTTTTGAAGAACACTGAAATGGCTCTATTGCAGCTTGTTATTGGGGTGTAAGCGATGGGTCGTGTGTTTTTTTATCTTTTTTTCGGAGAGTCCGCGAGGTGTGACATGGTAAATTTTTGATATTGTCTTTTCACATCACTCCAGGACATACAACGTGTGCTGTGTGCCGTGTGACGTACCGCCATCACGATGCCTTCCTAGTAGGGTTATATAGGGTTACACAACTACAGAGCTAAAGCTTTACTAATTAACAAGGTTAGAGCAAATAAACGCCCCGCTCTCGCCTATGTCTGACCAATCCGGCAGGCCCTTGCCGTAATGATTCATTCTTGGTCAGGTAGACGGTAGACACATGAACAATGGGACACAACAGCATGATAAGTCTCATTCAGATTATAGATATGTGAATATCACAGCAGGACTGCATGGATGGAATAGAGATGGGAGAAAAATGAGGGCTTGCTTTGCATACTTTCGACCTTTCCCCGCCTCACCAGAATCCCCGACCACCGAGTCGCTATTGACCCAATCTGAAGGATCCTAAGCATAAGGGATGAAGGATTATCACAGCAAAAAGAACAGTAAAAGCCCAAGTCCAAGTGCCTCACTTTGCCATCCCGTGTTTATCTCTATGCTTAGCTCTACCTTTGGGTAGAATCCGGTTTATTTCCCTTTCCCAACTAAAGGGAAGAATAAGATATAGCTAGGTGTGGGTAAGAAGAGCAAAGGAAATATTACGGCTAATTTAGTCTGATGATGATAGATAACAAAAAACTCCAAGAAGGCAAGGTGAGGCAAGGTAAGGCAAAAAAGATGGAAAGACCAAGCTTTATCAAGTTGCACAGTAAGGGCTCGAGGTACGTACTACCGAAAATTTTCTGCATGATAGAGTGCAAAGGAAACCAAGAGAAGAACATCAAAACAAGCTAGTTATTTTGCGTATACTGGCAGGGATTAGTGGAAAAGGACGGCAAGTAACAAGGAGGGAGGGAGGCCAAGTTGCTAGACTCATCCATCCCCTAGCTGCAATATGTGCGAATCTATGCTCTCCCGTTGTCCGCTTTCCGCTTGGGTAATGTCTTTGGTGGTTTTGTCGCTTGCGTATTTTATTGTGGGCTGTGTACAGGATACTTTGTTTAATGAGCCAGGATAGTGCTACCACAAGGTACAGCGACCCCTGACTAATCAGCCAATGATATGATGCTAACAGGGCAGCGTAGAAGTCAAGCGTATTGCATGGAACCTTTCCAGCTTCAAATAAAACAGCAACAGCAGCGAGAAGTGACACTACCTAGAGTCGGATTTTACACCCGGCTCTCTTGCCGTAATAGGAAAGCAGTACGGCAGAATGACAAGCTACTAGAAACATAAGTGGTTTTTACTTTAGTATTTGCTGAGCTAAGCTAAAACTTCAGCACACAGGGTGGCGGGCGGCGCTACGGCACAATACTTGGGTGTTGATTGTGCTGAAAGAATCATGTAGAAAAAATGGAATCAAGCTACAATAAAAAAGCATTGGAAAGCATTGGAAAATAAAAAGGAAAAAAAATAAATATAAAAAATAGTCATCCGCTTAATGCATGGACCCCAAGGCTGCTGAAGTCGCTAGGCAACTGCAAGTTTGCTCAGAGTCTTCCAGAGGGTACTACAAGGTGCTGGAACTAGGGAGTGCAGGGAAGCCACAAGAACCAGCAAGAACCAACAGGAACCAAAAGGAAGCAGTGTCTAGCTTGTGTCCTTAGTTTGGCAGGTAGTGGGGGAGCTTGGAACAGCATCGAACTAGATCGAAGTTTCTATGCGCGGGGCAAGTACTTTCGGGCAGCTTCTCCTGGACTCTGCTAGGTTCTATGGCCCCGCCATTTGTGTATACAGCAGCCAAACAGGCCGCCGGAGACGCACCAGAATCCAGCTACTACAAAACCCTCTTCTCTCTTCCATTTCTCCTGGCTTGTCTTCCTCTCTCCTCCCCATAACACAACAACAAAACAAACCCAAACCACTCCACTCTTGCACAATAAACTCCGCACACAAATTTTCCCCATCAAAAATAAAAAGGGAGCTCTGTCCGGTTCACTTGATCTCTCTCACTAGCTTTTTTACTTTACTCTTCGTTTCTTTGATACCCATCTTTTTCTTGTCTTTTCCATCTTCCTAATCACACATACACATATTCACAATGGCGCCCGCTGTTGGTATTGATCTGGGTACCACCTACTCGTGCGTTGCCATCTACCGTGATGACCGCTGCGATGTTATCGCCAACGAGCAGGGTAACCGTACCACCCCTTCTTTCGGTAAGTTGACTGTCCACCGTCAAGACCCCATTTCAACCACTACTACACCCCAGCTTTTGCCTTGATCATGTCCAAAATTCTAACCATCTCGTCTTCGCCATAGTTGCCTTCACCGATACTGAGCGTCTGATTGGTGATGCCGCCAAGAACCAGGTTGCCATGAACCCCAAGAACACTGTCTTCGATGCCAAGCGTCTGATCGGCCGCAAGTTCAACGACGCCGAGGTCCAGTCTGACATGAAGCACTTCCCCTTCAACATCGTCGATGTAAGTGATAAATATACTCACCCTATCTAATAATACACAATAGAAAAAAAGGTGCTAACTGTCCATTACAGCGTGCTGGCAAGCCTATTATCGAGGTCGAGTTCAAGGGTGAGACCAAGCAGTTCACCCCTGAAGAGATCTCCTCCATGGTTCTGACCAAGATGCGTGAGACTGCCGAGTCCTACCTGGGCACCACCGTCAACAACGCTGTCATTACTGTCCCCGCCTACTTCAACGACTCCCAGCGTCAGGCTACCAAGGACTCTGGTCTCATTGCCGGCCTGAACGTCCTGCGTATCATCAACGAGCCCACTGCCGCTGCCATTGCCTACGGTCTTGACAAGAAGGTCGAGGGCGAGCGCAACGTCCTGATCTTCGATCTGGGTGGTGGTACTTTCGATGTCTCGCTGCTGACCATTGAGGACGGTATCTTCGAGGTCAAGTCCACCGCTGGTGACACCCACCTGGGTGGTGAGGAGTAAGTTAATTCATTCCCTGTCGGTGCCTACTGACTTACACACACCCCCCCCTGCTATTGCCAGCCAATCAAAATCATGGTACTAACAAGTGGATTTTTTAGTTTCGACAACCGTCTGGTCCAGCACTTCGTCAACGAGTTCAAGCGCAAGCACAAGAAGGGTTAGTGATTCCTTCCCGTTCCCACACTAAAATTCGATTGGAAAACACATGTACTAACTGCTATTTAGATCTGACTTCCAACGCCCGTGCTCTGCGTCGTCTTCGCACTGCTTGCGAGCGTGCCAAGCGTACTCTGTCTTCTTCTGCCCAGACTTCGATTGAGATTGACTCTCTGTACGAGGGTGTCGACTTCTACACCTCCATCACTCGTGCCCGTTTCGAGGAGCTGTGCCAGGACCTCTTCCGCTCAACCCTGCAGCCCGTTGACCGTGTCCTGACTGATGCCAAGATTGACAAGTCGCTCGTTCACGAGATCGTTCTGGTCGGTGGTTCTACCCGTATTCCCCGCATCCAGAAGCTCATTTCAGACTACTTCAACGGCAAGGAGCCCAACAAGAGCATCAACCCCGATGAGGCTGTTGCCTACGGTGCTGCTGTCCAGGCTGCCATTCTGTCTGGTGACACCTCCAACAAGACTACTAGCGAGATCCTGCTGCTGGATGTTGCCCCCCTGTCCCTGGGTATTGAGACTGCCGGTGGTATGATGACCAAGCTGATTCCCCGCAACACCACCATCCCCACCAAGAAGTCCGAGGTCTTCTCCACCTTCTCGGACAACCAGCCTGGTGTCCTGATCCAGGTCTACGAGGGTGAGCGCCAGCGTACCAAGGACAACAACCTGCTGGGCAAGTTCGAGCTTACCGGCATTCCCCCCGCTCCTCGTGGTGTCCCCCAGATCGAGGTTACCTTCGATCTGGATGCCAACGGTATCATGAACGTTTCCGCCCTGGAGAAGGGTACTGGCAAGTCCAACAAGATTGTCATCACCAACGACAAGGGTCGTCTGTCCAAGGAGGAGATTGAGCGCATGCTTTCCGAGGCCGAAAAGTACAAGGACGAGGATGAGGCTGAGGCTCGCCGTGTCGCTGCCAAGAACGGCCTGGAGTCGTACGCCTACTCTTTGCGCAACACCATCTCAGACCCCAAGGCCGATGAGAAGCTGGATGCCACTGAGAAGGAGACCCTGAAGACCGAGGTTGACAAGGTCGTTACCTGGCTAGACGAGAACCAGCAGGCCACTCGTGAGGAGTACGAGGGCCAGCAGAAGGAGCTGGAGGCTATTGCCAACCCCATCATGATGAAGTTCTACGGCTCTGCTGGTGCTCCTGGTGGTGCCCCCGGCGCTGGCTTCCCCGGTGCTCCCGGCGGTGCCCCTGGTGCCACCCACGACGATGGTCCCACCGTCGAGGAGGTCGACTAAACGGTTTAGCCTTTTGGACTAGACTTGTTTCCTTGCCGGCTTCCTATGGTAACGGCCTGCTCTAGAGAGATGATGATGATCCATAAAAGGATTTTCTCTCGCCGAGATGGCTTGGGGGGCTTTGACGGGTGTGATGACTTTTTTAGATGCTGCTTTTTTGTGTTCATTTTTGGTTTATTTTTTTTTTCCTTCGTTCAAGTGTTCATGGTATTGAGGTCTTGTTTTTGCTTTACATTTTTCTAATTTTTCTTCTGGGTCAGAAAATACCAAGAATTGGTTCTTGGTCATTGTACTTTAGTTTATCTCCCGTAAATAAGGGGAAGAATTGAGTCCAGTATAAAACAAACTTTGGTCTTTTGAATCGTGGTGATGAGATGGTTATGGGATTGAATTTTGTAATTTAGTAGTGTTTTCCCTCTCGTCCCTTCATTTTCTTCTGTAGTTTAGTTCAGTATGATATTTATTGGTACAATCAGTATTATACAAGTGATCAGGTTTGCCTTGCCTGTTACCCTTAGAAGCCAACTTGTTGCAATTAGTTTGTTTCCGACAGGTGAATGACATAACAAACGAAGCCAGGGCCTGTTTTTACATCCCTCTTACTTGTCCTCCTCAAAGCTCGGAACAGGTGTCTTGAAAGCAGTATCTAACGGTACACGATCTTCTCTGCTGCGCCACACATCTTCGGAGCTGTGCTTGCCAGGGGCATAATACTTTTCCCACTCCTTATGACGATAGTGGCCGCGGATAAGATTCTCGGTAACGGGGCCTGACGAACCATTATGGCGCATGCAAAACCAAAAGTCGCTCCAAAGATCACTGCATGAACGCATCTCGCCTGTGCGATAGATGGAGTTCCACTGCCCACCTAGTGACTGACAGGCAAAAGCCATGTCAAAGGCTTGGCTGCACGACATCTCAACCGGCAGGATCGCCTCGGCAATCGGCGAGAGGGTGTCGGGGCATGCGGAGGAGGCGTCAGAAGGCGTAGATGCGGGCGGGGTGGTTACAAATGCCGGGAGCCAGTACGGCCGTGAAGAAGAAGAAGAAGAAGAGGGAGTAGCTGACTGTGGTTTGATGCCTGTGCTGGTGCTGGTGCTGGTGCTGGTGCCGCCGGTGTTAGGGTCGGATAAGGGCGATGTGCTACTAGTGAATAGGTCGACGAACTTTTGAAGCTCAGGGTCGGTGTTGGGATCAGAAGTCGTCGAAGTCTCGGGCTTTGCAGTAGAGTCAGGCGTTGAGGGGCTTGGACCTGTGCTATGTGTATCCTTCACTGGCCCTTGTGAATTGCTTGACCAGAACCAGCCCATTGTTGCGACAGTGGAGTTTGATGTGACGTTGTTAGTTGTTGGAAAGACGACCTATAGCCTCGAAAAAGTGTTGCGCAAAATCCAATGATAACTTATTTTGTTTAGATGCAGCGACCAGGGCAAGGTAATAGCAACAGCTATTGAGAGGGTGTTTCTTCTCTGTAGACTTGTTGAGGCTCGCGATAATTTCGTAGCCAAACCCAAACCCTAATATGAAAAATAGCTTAAGACTGCAGCAGCAATGATTAGTGGATACAGCTAGAGTGGGACTGATATGAGCTTACACAAACGCGGGGCTTCAATACGATCTATTAGCCATGATGGGAATCAAACAGAATAGCAAAAAGCAAGGCGATGAGGCCGTTATGCGGGAAGAAGCATCAATGCATTTGCAGCAGTGGCAATATTGTAAAACAGGCCAAACTGTTAAAGGGTGTGTGAAATGGGCACGCACAAGGTGTTTTCTCTGAGCCTCTACCCATTCAAACTTTGTTTCCGCCTCAGGCTTCGACATGTCATTTAGAAGGAAGATACCAGAACTAAACACGAAGCTGCCCCTCCAACCAGACTGCGTTCCAATCCAAGTAGTTACCAATGCAGTATCAAGATTTTGGAGCCTGAACCCAAGCCTAATTTCTGAGCCCAAATAAGAAGTTGTGTTGTACCTTTGTAGATCTTAATTCACAGAGTTAATCACACGATCGCGCACAAAAGCGGCCCATACGACTATATTTTACTTCGACTAGAATAAGCAATGACCTGATTTGATCAAACGTTCCAAAAGCCTTTCTATCAGCCGAAAAAAAAAGAAAAAGATCGAAAAAAACAAACGATGATGCTCCTGCGCCGCACACAGATGCAGTCGCTGGCAGCTCACCATCGTCTTGTGCTGTCACGGCCGCGTCTTTCCCTTTCAGCCGCATCCCGTGTTGTAAGGGTACAGCCTTGTCCAACATCAGTCAGATGGGAGAGCAGCGGCAGCAGCACCAGCACCAGCACCAGCATCAGCGCCAGCACCAGCACCAGCACAAGCAATGGTGTTGGAGGTTTGTCCAAAGCCGCGGCGGAACATTCGGGCTCCGATATTCCACAGCCGGTTGAGGATGCTGAGGTCGCCGAGGACCGCAGTGGCGGTCATATTGCAGCCAAAGAGAACGAGGCATTGTTTTTCGTCAATAGTAAGTATGCCGTGGCACTAGGCGCCAAAGGAAAGAAACGGCGTGAAACGAACTACCAGCTGGACAGTGCCTGAAGCTTCTACTGACCAAAAGCATTTAGACACATCTTTCTTGCCTGTGAAGTTTGGATTCATGTTGGAGTGGCTCAGCCCACTGCAATCAGATGTTATACGCAAGTTGGCAACCCCTTCCCACGGCTCAGACCCTGTCAGCCTGGCCCAAAGGGCTATTCAAATTAGCTCGAGCGTTGAGATCACCGAGGTGATTCCGCGCTTGAAGGATGGCGGTGCTTTTGTCAAGATCAAGTACAAGCCTGGGACTGATAAAAAAGAGCTTGCTGGTGAGTAAAAACACGCAGACTCTTGCCCAGGGCCAAGAAATGGGCTAACATAAAGATGGTTAGAAAAAATCAAGCTTCGGCTCAAGGAAAAACCAGTCCGGACGTGGTATAGTCCTTTCCGCGGCATTGACATCGGCCTCGTCAAGGGAATCCCATGGCTAGAAGACCTCCGGCGTTTTCCCGGCCGCCGCATCAAGATTGAGTTTATGCCCAAAGAAGCTGGTGGCACAGCGGCCGAACTGTCACAGGAGAACATGTACAGCCTATTTCGCCGATACGGCAAGATATCGGAAATTACTTCGCAATCGTTTGACTCCAAAATCCTGCCGCGATTTGCCTATGTGGACTTTGCTAGCATGAATGATGCCATCATGGCCCGGAATTGTCTGCACGGTGTCCTTGTGCCGGCTGAGCTGGGCGGTGGGAAAGATGGAACACGACTCCAGACTTCCTACGAGACAAATGTCCGCATGCGTGGTCTTTGGACATGGATTACATCGCATCCGCGCATCGTAATCCCCATCTTGGCGGCTATACTGGCAGCCATTACCGTGTCGGTTTTCGACCCTATACGCAAGTTCTTTGTGCAAACCCATATACAGCATTCGTTTGACTTGAATAAAATGGCAGTCTATACTTGGTTCAAGACTCGCACATCCGACCTCCTGTCGTTTGCTGGCGGCTCGTTCCACGATTCTGCTGCCTTTAGTGCTGTTTGGGAGCAGCAGCAGGACCTTATTGACGAAGTCAAGATGTGGACACGGGAGAACACCGATACCTTTGTTGTTGTGTATGGTCCGCGCGGATCCGGAAAGACCGAGTTGGTGCTGGACCAGGCTCTGAGCGAGCGTAAGAATGTCCTTGTTCTAGATTGCAAGCCCATTGCTGATGCCCGGGGCGAAAGTGTTGCACTGAAGAATCTCGCCGCGTCGGTTGGCTACCGCCCTATCTTCGCCTGGGCATATAGCCTATCAAGCATGGTTGATCTGGCAATCCAGGGAACTACGGGCGTCAAGTCGTCGTTTAGCGAGACCTTTGAGGCACAAGTAGCGCGGATTCTGAACACGACAGCAGCAGCACTCAAGGATGCGTCTGCTTTGGACCGCAAGAAGATGAAAGATTCTGACTTGTCAGAGGACGCATATCTAGAGGCTCACCCGGAACGCCGGTCTGTGGTGGTAGTTGACAACTTTCTTTATGGTGCGGAAAACAACCCCATACTGTATGACAAGCTGACGGAATGGGCCGCCATGCTGGTGCAGAACAACATTGCCCATGTCATTTTCTTGACAAGCGAAGCCTCGTTCACCAAGACACTAGCCCGCGTGCTCCCCGATCGTGCTTTCCGCCAAGTGGCTCTCGGCGACTTGGCGCCAGATGTTGCTCGCAACTTTGTGCTAAGTCGACTTTCGGCGGAGGCTGATGAGGGGGCTGCTGATGGATCCTCGGCGGCAGCTGTCAAGCAAAGACTGGAGAAGCTAAACCACGAGGAACTCAACCGTGCGATCCACACCCTAGGTGGCCGTGTTACAGATCTTGAAGCACTCTCACGTCGGCTTAACGCGGGCGAAGAGCCACTCGCGGCCCTCGATGAGATGATCAACCAGCTGGCAGCTGAAGTTGTTCGCATGTACCTGACGTCACGCTCTTCGGATTCCTCTGGAATTGCACCTCCCTCATCGCCACGTGCATGGACCCCATCGCAGGCGTGGACGCTAGTGTCCCAACTTGCGACCAAAGACAGCTTACGCTATGAGGAAGTCTTGTTATCAGGACTTTTTGCGAATGACAGCGTTGCTGCAGCGGCAGCCATTGAGGGGCTTGCGGCCCAGGAACTGATTAACGTACGCTGGCAGGCCGGACGACCCCGCACCATCACGACGGGCAAGCCAGCGTATCGTGCAGTTTTTGCAACCCTGATGGGCGATGATGTGCTGCGCGCGCGGTTACAGTTGGACGCGCTATCGGAACTAGTCAAGGCCGAAACAAAGAAGATTGAAAAGACCGAGAGCGAGCTGGTGCTGTTAGGTGGTCTGCCCAAGCAGCCGTGGCAGGTGGGTAGCCGCGTCAAGTATCTGCTGGAGAAACTGGACGCCAGCCAGCAAAAGATCAACGACCTGGAGAAGGAGATGGCCAAGATGAAGAAGATTTTAAGTAGCAAGGCGTAGAAAGAATTGAAAGAAATTCCGGACTTGAAGAAGCCGAGGGCGCAACATGCGCACCTATTTGTGCATTGTTATTAGATCATCAAAAGAGAAAAATAGAAAGTCATACAGAAAGAAAGACAACAACAAAAAGAACAAAACAAAATGTGTGATGTGATATCTTGACACCAACCCCCTAGAAACTCCACCAGTAAAACACAAATGAGAAAAAGAAAAAGAAAAAGAAAAGAAAAAAGTAGGAAAAACAAATGAAAAGAGATAACCCGAAGTCTGATGTTGGCAGGCCCTTCATGTGTGTTGCCTGTGACAGTGAGTGAGATGAGAAATGCGGCGAAGAACACCGCCGTCGCATGGATGAAAAGAGACAAGTCTTGGGGGTATGAGGCGAAAAAGAAAAGAAAAAAATGGACGGAAATAAAAGACACGAAGAGAAGAAAAAAGAACCCGCTTGAACATTGCAATCAACCAATCTCTCCCTCCCACCCACGCTCTAATCTTTTCACTCATCCTCCGGCATCTCATCTGCTTCCCCCCCCTCTTCATACTGCTGCATCTCCATCTCACATGCCTGCGCAAAGAAGATACGCGCAGGGTTATCATAGTCGTTTACGATGCTATAGTAGTTTCCGCGTGGCACGAAAAACTGGCCGCCGGCGCCAATGCGGAATTCATTGTCGTGTATGGTAACCTTGACCCTGCCGGAAGCCACAAAGAAGACCAGCTGCATACGGCGCGAGTTCTTGGGCCGTTTTTCACTGCCGGGCGGGAGGTCGACGATGCCGGAGCCCATAAAACCCAGGCTCATAGTCTTAGCATAGCGGAATGTTGCGTCCTTGATTTCGCGTGTTTCAACGGCGCTGCTTGAAATAGCCAGCTGCTCTGTAATGATGCCCACTTCCTCATCTGGTCCTGGTGGGTTAATCTCGTGTTCATATGTCCAAAGCACTACATCTCCATCCACTACGCCCGGATCGCGTTCCCACTCTTCGAGCGGCTCATCAAGCGGCAGCTCGCCAGCCCCACTACCAGAAGCGGCACGTTTTGCTGATGTGTTCGCAGCAGCTGCGCTGGCGGCTCGGCGACCGGCTGGTCTCGCGACTCGACGGCGTTTAGATGGCGGTGGATCGTTGTCTTCGACACGGATGATTTCCTTGGTGGCAGCTAGTATAAAGGCCTGGTTGCTGTTGGTATCGCGGAAGGTTTCGGTGGCGATTTCAGCACGTTCACCCTTCCAGAATTGCAGTGGCGCATAGGATGTGCGGCCAGAACGAGTCGTGGTGACATTGTCATTGGTGCGCACAGACATGAGACCTCGTCGTTTAGGCGGCGGCGGGCCGCGCTGCACTTCGAGTAGGGACTTATCGCCAGCATCGTTGTCGTTGTTATCGTTGTTCGAAGCATTGGAGCCGAGAGCAGCCGAGGGCTTGGACGCGGTGGTTATCTTAGAACGCCCAGAAACCCGGGCTTTGCGATTCAGAGTCTGCGCTGGCGAAGGCTTGACCCTTGCTCTGGTGGCACGCGCTGAGGATGCAGATTTTGAGGCAGTAGTAGACGGTGGTTTAGTAGGCGGTACGGATTGTGATGATTGTGAAGCTTGCCTTCTGGGCGGGTTGGGCGGAGGCAGATCCACGGGATCCTGAATAGAGGCAGAAGACAGACTCTCTTCTTCCTCTTGCTCCTCCACGTTTTCGTCGGATTCGAGCTGCGGCTGGGGCTCTGACCGCCTGGGACGTTTCGAAGGGCCGCGGATGTTCGCAGCGGTGGCAGCAGTCTTCGAGCTGGGTTTTGGGGCGTCTGGTTTGTTGGAGACTTGGCCAGATGATCTGTTGGACCGCCTTGTCGGGAGTGGTGTTGGCTCTTGTTGTTCCTCGTCATCGTCGTCGTCGTCGTCAGGGAGTTGTGGCGCATCGGATTGTGGAATGAACTCTTCAATCATCTGCATGGACTCGTCGAAGATGTCGCCTTTCGCAGGAGGTTGCAAGACGTCGTCGTCGTCATCCTCATCTTCATCAGATTCGGGAAAGAAACGCCGTGAGCGGCTCGTACCATTAGGCCTAGGGGGTTGCTGTGCTTTGGGTGCTGCGGCAAACAAGTTGCGAGAAATAGTTTGCGGATTATCCTTGTTAGCAGTCGAGGCAGTAGTTGTAGCCGAGTCTGCGTAGCCGCGCAAGCGCGCAGCTGGTCGTGCTGGTGAGGGCCGGGCCGATAAATTCGGGTTTTTGAGAGCAGGCGATCCAAGACTGGTTCTAACAGGCGATCGCGAGATTGGTAGTGCCGAGGCGCCGGAGCGACGGTTGCGCATGATGGTTGAGGGACCGGGACTAGAAGCTATAGAGGGGCAAAAGATTTAGCTGAAGCCATGGGACCGGGCCGGTAGAGCGAAGAATCGCGATTGTTCGTACCTTGGTCTATTTCCATGTCCTGTTCGCCCATGATGCTGCGCTCAACGGCGCGTGGGGTGGAGCCGTCGGGTTTAGTAGGCGAAGAGAACAAGCCATCGAGAGGCTGTAGGCCATTTTCATCGCGCTGGCCATTATCGGGAAGAATGACGCCAGTTTTTCTGAAAGGCGACTGTTGTTAGTACAGGGCAGAGGCAAGGTAAGAAGATTGAGCAAATTGCCCTACGACGACAATCTCGGTATGTTTTTGTACTTACCGTCCAGCTTGACCTAATTCGAAGATTTGCTGCGTTTGGCGACGAGCAGCGCCGCGGGCTTGGGACATTCTGAAAGCGACCAATGAAAAAAGGCACAGTTGTCAGCGCAAGAGGCAAAGAATGAGGAGCAAAGTAGAGATGATCAAGTTCAGGTGTTGGATATGATGATAGGAGGGGCGCGTAGGAGGAGACAGGATTAGGAAGGTGCGAAAAAATACGCGTTTGCTGTTAGTGAGGGGAAGGGAAAAAGATTTAAAAAGATTTAAAAAGAAAGATTTATCGTGAAATTGAGTGCGCAAAAGAGCGGAAAAAGCAAGAGAGAAAAGAGAGCAAAGACAAGATCAAGTGAAAGTTTTGGTGTTTTGATTAGATGTATTTGCTTGCCGGTATTTTTCTTTATTTTTTTTGATCTTTGTTTTTATGTCTTTATTCTCGGTGATGCATATCAAAACAGTCTGTTAAGACGAATGGGGTGGATATTTCTGGGGGATTTCTGTCTTTCCCTACAAGCCCTACAAGAGGATGATGTCCAGGCGCAAAAGAAAGCAAAAAAAGAAAAACAGGAATAAAAATAAAAAATAAATAAAAAATAAAAAAGGCATAGAGATAGCAATAGGAATAGGAATAGAGAATAGTAAGAGATATAGAAGAAGGAAATAGAACAAAAATGAACACAACAAGAACACAACAAGAACACAACAAGAACATGAACGAACAAGAACATGCCCTGGCCATGACCATGAAAATACCCCAGATCGGATGATCGACGTGTAGGGAAAGAGTGCAAGTCGTGGTGTAGTTC
>JAXHKN010000102.1:0-60237 GCA_038407165.1 Ceratocystis variospora
TGTGGTATCCTTCCACAGGGTGGGGTGTTGTTCGTATTGGTAGGCGGGGGGGGTGGGGTGGGTGGGGGGGGGGGGGATTACCCCGCTCCAGACCTAGCAAGCGCTACCTCAGCAGTCCCAACACGGTTTTCCCGCTGTGATTCGATGATATTCAGCGTTGCAGTGCTTATTTCAAGTTCCATTCTGGGCTGCACGCATCTACATCTCGTCATCAAGAAATTTTTTTCATCTGTAGGAGATGAACAACGGGCTGCCAGCGTGTACAAAGTGGCGCAAGCCGACCTTCTTGTGTGGGCGAATGGGCGCCAGACGCAGCACACCAGAGCCCTTAGCCCCAGGATTGTTGGTTCGAGAGAAACTCGCTTTGTTCCTCCTCATCACCTTCAAAATTCGCTCAGCACCGCATGTTCCGGTTTCTCCCAAGCGAGACAGGTTGTTGGTGCTCTTTCTGGCATGAACCCATGGCCTTAATTGTCCAGATATTCACCTGCTGCGCCAAAGCTGGTTAACCGCAAACACGTACACTTGCTCCATGTCTTGTCATCGGCATTCAAGGTAAACAAAAAACTAATAACAGAAGTAAAGAGTCACCACCGCTGTTTTTTTTTTCTTTTTTTCTTTTCTTTTCTTTTTCTTCTGTTCTTTTTCATCCTTAAAACGCAGCAATAAACAGCTACTAGAAGCTTCTCTCCGAGCACTAAGATGCACGAATCACCAAGTCTTGAGGCACATCATTATCAGCGATACACTATCGTCATACCATACCTCTTTTCCTTGCCAGAGCAAAGCCACCTTGGAGCCTGTGAACAAAGCGTAGGCGGGCAGACTTTTGATTCGATGCTTAGCCTGGCTGTGAGGAGATCTTTTCGCTGTTTCGTTTGCTGCATGATGAGTTGGCAATGCATACACCTTGCTCAATCTCACCCTAAACCGGGGTTCTTATAGGTCGGTTTATGAAGATATATGCATGACCCCCGCTTTGAAAATACTGCATCCCCTCCCTGGGCCTATTAGAGAGCAAGCCTTGTTAAAAATTTCATGCACTTTGCAACCCCTTCTATAGACCCCTCCATAGACCCCTCCATAGACCCCTCCATAGACCATGTCTTGAAACAGCTGGGCTTCTCTCTTCCCCTCCCGTCGCCTTTTCCTCGTCCCGCCTACAAGGAGTAAAATGGAAGCTTTTACTGTTCTGCAAGATAGCAGGGCGACGTGGCCGTAGTATAATGGATGATTGTTGAATGGAATGCAATGGGCCAAGAAAAGGATAATTGTGAATTAGATGCAACGCTGAGAGTACAAGGTACTTCATTCGTCTGCTGTACAAGCTTGCTCTCGCATTATGCATCGGTATTAAAGCCCAGCCCGCCGCCTCGTTGCATGTTCTTCCTGTTTGTCAAACTTCCTTTCTTTTTCTCCTCACACAATTATCACCATCTTCACACAGCTCTTCTACTTTGGTAGTAGCACAGCCTGTCTTCTGTTTTCAACGTCTACAGATATACTTTCATCTCTTCTTTCTTGGACTCTATACTTGTTCTTTCTTCTCTTTGTCTTCTATTGTTCCAGCAGAAGCCTTTGTTGTCCACACCCCTCATAACATTTCTTTCTCCATCACTACCACGTCCACATTCACAATGGACCGTTCTGACTTCATGTACGACCCGAACTCTCTTCAGTTCGGCGACGAGCTGAACTCTCCTAGGTATTTATTAAATTTTCTCCGCTGTTTCCTTTGTCTCTGAGTTGCCGTTGTTGTGTTTCTTTTTTCTTTTGTTTTTGTTTTCCGTTCTGTTTCTTGTTTTCTGGTTGCTCTTGCTTTTGCTATTCCGTTATGTTTTGCTTTATGAGTTTGCGACAAATCTATGGCGACAACTTCATCCCACCCGGGAGAATTCTTTTGGACCATACAGAGGACTGGAAGTCCTCTTTAATCTAAACTCCGGCTGACGTCATCGTACTCAGTGACAACACATAAATTTCGTGTGTTTCTTTTCTCTCCCATTTGGATTTCGACTTTCCCTTTTCGGCGACAAAACTTTCATCAAACCTGCCAGGATTCTGATACCAAGGACCATTTTACTTTGCATGCTTTTTTCTGCTATCGAACAACAATTTCTTCTATGGACCATTTTGCTTTCAGTTTTGCTTTTCCTTTGTCGTTCTATCTGGCCTATCAACAGCAAAAACATCACAAGATGATTGAATTGTGATCGTCGCAGCAGAGTCTAGGCTATGCTACTGTGTTGTTTTTTGCTTGTGTTGTCTGTGTCATTCCTCGCTGTTGAGACTCCTGCCCGTGTAATCCAGTGGACTTTGTTCCATCTGTTTTCCCGGCAGCAATCCCGGCAATAGGGAGTGGTTACTTGCCTTGGATCAAGTCTTGCAAAGTAGTCGGGCCTCAAACCCACAGGCTTGGTCTAAGGCTTGGTTGATGTGTGTGAGTACTAACACTAACCATGATAACCCTAACCCTATTGGCGTCTTTCTTCTCACCTTACTCTCTCTGGACCTATTCGAGACCGATTTCAATGAAATATGCCATGGACTTTGCTTTTGCTTTTGCTTTTGCGTTTGCTTTTGCGTTTGCTTGTGCGTTTGCGTTTGCTTTTGCGTTTGCTTTTGCTTTTCCTTTTGTCTCTACCTTTTAGGGAATCTTTTTCATCCTGAAAACTGGCTTCATACAGCATCATACACACACGGTTGGTATACCCTCTCTCCTTCTTGTGCCTCTTCCATGGGCGTGATATTAACATATAAACCTAAATATATAGGACCAAAGTTGATCTAATGTTGAAACGATGCTGAACAACAACGCCTCAGACCATCGCCAACCGTGATTCGGACGAGAAACTAACCACCCGTTTGTACAGCCAATTCACATACACCGATACCTTGGCCCACACTGCCTACACTTTCCCTCAAAACTCCTACCCGGCTACTCTCTCACCAACCTTTGGTGACTACCCCAACACTGGCTTCTTGGCTCATGACTCGGACCATGAGGACGCCCAGGCTTATGCCTATGGCCCTCTGACCCCTGGTCAGGCCGATGATTTCATGATTAGCCAGAATGCCTTCTCAATGACTAGAACGTCGTCTGGAGATATGTCCTCTGCTAGCAAGTCCTGCGGCCCCCAGACTACTAAGCTCCCCAACATGTGCCCCATGGACAACAACCCCTTCAAGCCCGATCCCTCTATTAGCCCCATCGATTTCTCCCACATCTCCCCCACATTCTCTGCTATTCCCACAGACAATTTGGTCTTCTTCAAAGATCCTGATGTTCGCTCGCCACCCATTTTCCCTGGTGATATCGCAAGCCTTCAGCTTTTCCCTCAAGAATTCAACCTCCCCCCTTCCCAATTCACACCTCCCGAGTCTCCCGTTGATGTATTCTCTCCCCGCTCGGTTGAGGAGCTTGAGGAACAGCGTGTCTGCACCTCCACTCCTGACAAGTTCTTCCGAGGCTCTGATATGGATAGCGCCTCATCCCCCGACGGCGAAGGTGCCATGTCTCCTGCTCGTCGTATCAAGCTTGACAGCGAGACTGCTCGAGACCACGCCCTGTACAGGGATGCTATCCCTTCCGCCGATGGACTGTACCATTGCCCCTGGGAGGGCACCAGTGACTGCAACCACAAAGCTGAGAAGCTTAAGTGCAACTATGAGTAAGTTTTAATGCTAAAATGGCAACAGCCCTATTATTCTGGACGTTACTGACATGTTTATCTAGCAAATATGTCGACTCTCACCTGCGCCCCTACCGCTGCAAAGTTCCTGCTTGCGAAGCTACTCGCTTCTCGTCCACCGCTTGCTTGCTGAGACACGAGCGTGAGGCTCATCGCATGCATGGCCACCGCGCTCTGCACTGCCAGTACCCTGGCTGCGAGCGCTCCGTTGAGGGCAAGGGCTTCCCTCGTGCCTGGAACCTGCGCGACCACATGCGCCGTGTCCACAACGACACTACCTGCCCTGCTGAGCTCACTGCTGAAGTTCAGAAGTCGAAGCCCCGCCGCAGCCCTAAGGAAAATAGCGCTCGCATTCGCAAGTCGAACAAGGCCGCCGCCGCCGCTGCTGCTGCTGCCGCCGCCGCCGCCGCCGAGGCTGAGGCTATTCGAGTCAAGGATGAGGAGTGGCTAACTGACTACACCGAGCTTGAGGAGATCATCCGCGGTCTCAACAAGCGCACCGAAACTATGAACCCTGACCAGATCAGAGTTGCCCAGAAGAAGCTTGAAAAGATGGCTTCGTCTCTCCAGATGAACATGGTCACCTCCATCAAGTCTACTTCCAACACCAACACCCGCCGTTCTCTGCAGGGCACTGCAGAGTAAACGCATAGCAAGACAACTTGCTAATTTTTGAACAATTTTTATGCATCTTGGAGCCTCGATTTACCTCGTTGGTATTACCAGATGTTTTTGAAGCCGTAAACGGTTTCTCTCGGCCTTAGTTTGCCCCCCCCTAACCCCCACCCTTCTTGCGGCACTGATACAGTGATCTGAGCTTAACCCTCGGAAATCAGCTGCAAACAAACCACACATCCTCTTGGATAACAGCAATCCCTTCTAGGTGATGGGCTTCGATGTCCATCTGGGATTGCAAGAGTTATTTGGCCTTCTCATGTTTGACGAAGCCAACGAATCAAAGCAATGTCCTTTTTTTCATTTTCATTTTTTCAATACTCGTCTACGACTTGACCATTCTTCATGGAAAGTCTGCTGACGGAGGACGATTAAGCCGCCGAACGGCAAGCTTTCACTCATTATGCTTGTTGCGATTTCGCATATGTAGCATCCTGCTTTGCAACTCTTTCCTTTGTTTGTCTCTGCTTTCTCATATCCTTCGCTCTTTCTCCTTATCTTTTCTGGTACGGAATAGCAACAGCATGCTCTACTTGGTTTCTCTATTGAGAAATAATGCTTTGCTTTTTGCCCGCTTTGTCTTTAGCATCTCGTTCGTCTTACCCTGCAGTGGCCTGGAACGGCATTGTTGGGGCGTTGATTTTCAAATCGCATAGTTAGCCTTGGATCACGTCGACGATGAGGGATAAACAAACTGGGACTTGGCTTGTTCCGTTTTCCGGAGAAAAAACCACTTTGGCCGGACTTTGTACCGCCCTTTGCCATTGAAAGTTTTGTTCTACTACTTTTTTTTGTTCTTACTTTTTTCTTTTTTTTATGCTTTTACTCGACACGACTACGATACGACTTACGACTTTTTGGTTTCTCGTTTTTGAATGATGACTTTATGAGATAGGATGTTTATATGAAAAAAGAGATGGACGTTAGAATATGGGGGAAAAAAACGGAGCGAAAAGGTTAGAGTGGGTGATTTAGGAAGGGTGGAATGACGCCACCTTTTTCTTTTTGCGTGATGATAGATGATGCATTGTATGGCATGATACCATGACGCATTGTTTGGTTTATCTTTTGGTTTTCTTTGTTTCTTGGATTTATGGTTCGATTCTGTTCTTGTTCTTGTTTTACCTTCTTAGGTTCTTGTTCTTGTTTTACCTTCTTAGGTTCTTGTTCTTGTTTTACCTTCTTAGGTTCTTGTTCTTGTTTTACCTTCTTAGGTTCTTTTCCTATGTCTTTTCCTATGTCTTTTCCTACGTCTTTTCCTACGTCCTTTCCTATGTCCTTTTCCTACTTGTTTTTTCTTTGCTGTTTATATGCGATCGCCTTTTGTGGCATATGATTCTCTCTGCTTTTCAGCAACCGGATATATAGAGATATATGGAGATATATATCTTTGGTTCTCACTAAATATGCTCCGAATTTCGTCGGGCTTATTTTGCCATCTATTCTTGAAAACACTCTTTTTTTGAGCTTTGCCTAGATATGGCGGCTAATTCGTCCCTTTGCTCTCTCTCTTCTATGAACTTTTGCCTGTTTTAATGTGAGGCCCGAATGCACCCAAGTCAAAGCTCTCCTCCCGTCTGTCTCATACTGCAAAAAAGGCGCATCGGATAGCCAACTTAGGATGTGCTGTAGTCGTCTAGTTATAGCTTAGCTTTAGTGGCTTATGGTGTAGAATTAGTGTCTGCAGTCTCTATTTACAATGGACTTGCTGCTCTATACTTGGCTTCTTGGTTAGACCCATACTGTAGCAGCCAGCACGGGCAAGAGCCCAATAATCGTCAAAGAAAAAAAAAAAACTCCCGATGGAAGGAAGGATGGCGTGAAAGCTTGTGGCAGGTGTAGGCGCTGTGTGCAACTGCCTCATAAAGACGGAGCATGTAGGAAAGACAGCCCATTCCCCGCTTGTTCCGACCCAGCACCATGGCATGTTTAAAGCCCTCTTGCTCTCTCTTGTACTGGCCATGGCCAACAAGGTTACAGATATGGCTTGTGAAATGAATGTGGCCCAATCACAAAGCTTTTTGCTGATGTCATAAGGCAAAAAATGCAGGCCTGAGAAACGCTGTGGTGTTTTAGGAGGGGAGCATAATATGGATTACCCCGCTACGGCCTAGTGCGCTCTTTGTGACTTTATGGACCGGCTTCTAGCAATTACTGGATAGACAACTGCGGCCTAGTTGAAGCTGTGGGCTCCTGCCTATTTTTTTCCCCCCATTTAGCCTTCTTTCCAGTTTATAATGATCCAAGGTTCTCTTGTCCACCTTCTTCATCTTCCTCTCCTTTCTTCTCATTGATTCTCTATAGCACACAAAGCAATTTCTTGCTTAACTTTTTTCTTCTCTCCAACTCTTTAACCCTAGTCGGATATATTAGTCAAAATGGCTCGCAAGTTCTTCGTCGGCGGCAACTTCAAGATGTAAGTTCGTTGTGATTAGTTTCTGCTTTGGTCTTTTGACGCGTGGAAAAGCCCCTCACTTGAACAAATGCTTCCGTCCCTCCGAACCGGAAAGCTAAATCGCAGCTTATTTCGGGCTTGACCTGTTTACGACCTCTTCATGACTAATATTAGGTAAAAAGAAATTAAGAAATCAACGATAGAAATCATCATTTTATACCAATATGCTCTGCAATAACATAAGCTTCACTAACTAATATCTTCCTAGGAACGGCACTAAGTCGTCTATCAATGAGATTGTCGAGAACCTCAACAAGGCTACCATCGACCCCAACACCGGTACGTTCAAATCCCTACTCTCTGCCCTGTATCCAGGCCTATACTGATATGCTCACTACTAGAGGTCGTCATTGCCCCCCCTACCCTATACCTACAGGGCGTCCGCCACCTCCTGCGCCCCGAGATCGAGGTTGCTGCCCAGAACGTCTACAACAAGCCCAACGGTGCCTACACTGGTGAGATCAGCGTTAGCCAGCTGAAGGACTCTAACGTAAACTGGACTATCCTGGGCCACTCCGAACGCCGGACTATCCTAGGCGAGACCGACGAGCTTATCGCCAACAAGACCAAGGCTTCTATTGACGGTGGCATCTCTGTTATCTGGTGCTGCGGTGAGTCTCTGGAGGAACGTGAGGCCGGCACCACCATTGCTGTCGTCTCCAAGCAGCTGGAGGCTCTTAAGGCTGCCATCACTGAGGCCGACTGGGCCAAGGTTGTCATTGCCTACGAACCTATCTGGGCCATTGGTACCGGCAAGGTCGCTACCACCCAGCAAGCCCAGGACGTCCACGTTGCCATCCGTGCTTGGCTCAAGGAATCTGTCAGCGCCAAGGTCGCTGAGGAGACTCGCATTCTATATGGTGGCTCTGTCTCGGAGAAGAACTGCAAGGATCTGTCCAAGGAAGTTGACATTGATGGCTTCTTGGTCGGTGGCGCTTCTCTGAAGCCGGCTTTCGTTGACATCATCAACTCTAACCTGTAAATGTTTACCCAAACTGGACAAAAAAGTATTAAAAAAAAAGACATAGTACCTGTCTAGAGCAGATTTTGACTACCACTGCCTTAAGCTATGGGTTGTATAATGCTGATTAATAATGTAAAATCACACCACCCACGCGGAAGATGATAACCGCTGCGCTAAATTGTCTTGTTGTCTGACCTATTAGCCGTCAGCTTAGCTGTTTGTACTTCATCCTACATGCTGCTTGTGTGCAGTTATGCGTGTTCTAGTGGAATGTTGGTCCAAGATCAGCGTGATGTATGTTATGTATTGTACAGCTTTTCCTCTTGCACTATGATATCCTTTATTTCGTGGCTTTCCGCTAAACATTCCCCTCCAAAGCCCGCTCCACATCGCTTTATACAGGCGTTCCAGTGCCGTGGTACGGACTCCATACACCTCTGACACTCTCGGTGATACTGGTGACGGGTTTGTTGGTCCGCTTGTTCTTCTCGCCGGTGGCATTGCGTAGCACAATGGCCTTCTTGAGCACCTGGTCGGGTTGCAGATTGCGCACACAAATTGCCCGCTCCTTGCCGGTTATGTATTGTCCGATGATCACGGGATGCTTGCCCGGGCGCGGAGATACTTCGATCTCAATTTCGGGATTACTGGCGGCAAACTTAATGAGTTGGGACTTGATGAAGCCGCTGAAGTCGATGGTAGATAGAGTGTTAGCCTAAAGAGCTGGGTATAGTGCTAAACGCCGCTCGGAGAGGGGGAGGGAGAACGGCCTCAACCTCCTACACAAGGCCGGAGAAAAAAAAACAGAATTAAGCCAGGAGAAGACATACTTCATACCGACTGAGCTGCCAGCCCAGTCACAGTAGTGGAAGCTGAGCTTCTTGCATTGCAGAACGAAGGCGCCGACGCCGTTCTTTAGGAATTGACTTTTAGCTTTCGGTGCGCCATTTGTTAAGTGAGTGACGTAGTCTAGGAACTTACCTGGCCGGTAGAAACAGCTGTAAGTGCTCTTATCGTCATTGCTATGAATGATTGTGGTGTGCCGATTCCATTCGTCCAAGGCCTTTCCTCACCAAGCCGCGGTCCGTCGTGATTTTTGCCTACACCGTGCTTTGCTACTAAGCCGTTGACCGGCTGAATCTCGGTTAAGTAGTGCATGAAGAGTGGTTAGGGTTTGGTATTTTCAATACGATTGCCAAGACTGCATGCGACAAGGCTGTGGGATCTGGATTCCGCGCATTCCTAGAAAAAAATGGTCTGCTGAAAGTTTCAGGCACGGCAAGGCTCTGTTTGCTTGCATCTGCATTGACTTTGGCATAATTATCGTGACGTGAATCTCGCTTGCCTACCTTTTTTACTGCTATTGTCTGGAAAAACTCTAGCCAATAACGTTGCATTTCGGACCTTGCCACTATTTCCTCTCTCTATTTCAAAGTCGCGTCTAGACGCATACTTGCCTTCACCAGATAGATCCTTGAGCTCAATCTTCGATTCTCTCCACGACGTCGCGTGTTTTCCTTTCTTTAAATCCGGGAAACGCCCGCAAAAGTCGCAGCCATGACGGACAAACTTCCGCCTAACCTGTTGATGCTCTTTGCACCACGTCCACCAGTGCGCTATCTCAAGCCTGTTGACCATGCTGCAGGCGATCGCAAGACCATGCCGATTGGTGGCCTGGCGCAGTTTCTACCTGCACTACAACAGTACAAAGATACCGACAAGTATACGCCAACTGAGAGCTGGCTGCAGCGCAAAGACCGCTTGAAAATGGAGCGCGAAGCTTCTGCTGAGGCGTTGAAATCCGCACCTTGTATGTTGCTCCGACCACTCTCGTTCTAGCTATATCGCGATGTTTTGAGACTGACCAAGACTATCCATCACTAGACAATCCCGCAGAGGATCCCAATATTCGTGGCGATGCCTTCAAAACGCTGATCGCTGCGCGACTTAGCTACGATACTACCGAACAAGATCTCGAACATGAATTTGGGCGTCATGGACCCATTGAAAGAGTGTGCATGCCACATGCTGTAACTGACCAGAATGAACATGTAGAAACTAACTAGTGCTCTTCTAGATCCGCCTGATCAAAGATACGCATTCCGAAGAAAACGCCGGAAAGAAGAAGAAGCCGCATCGTGGCTATGCCTTTATCGTATTCGAACGTGAACGCGATATGAGAGGTAACTATAGTCCCCCAATAATGATGGCGATGGTGCTGTCGCTTTTTCCTCCCCCATGTGTGCTTATGCAGGATGCTTCTACTTCGATCTTATGCTTGACCGAACTCAGCTCAATTCTCAACCGCTTTGTCTGCTCACAGGTCAAATTCATACCTGACTGAACCGACTTCGAGCTCTCCGTTGTCCATTGATGTCTATAACTGCTGCTAGCCTTCCCTTTTTTTTTTCTTTTCCCTCCCCACCCCAATCTTTGCAAAGCCGTGTTTTTTTTTTGGTAAGATGAAACTCATGACTAACTCTAGCGCCTTTCGCGCACACCGGCTTTAGCTGCTCTAGACGCCTGTGATGGTATCAGACTCAAGGGTCGCACAATCAAGGTGGATGTTGAGAGAGGCAGAACTGTCAAAGGATGGAGACCTCGTAGACTTGGTGGTGGCATGGGTGGCCGAAACTACACCCGTGCTGCTGCCGCTCGGCCAGCCGGTCCTGGCGGCTTCCGCGGCCCCTCGGGTGGCGGATTCCGAGGCGGCTTTGACTCGGGCCGTGGCAGAAACGGCGGATTCCGCGGAGGCATGCGTGGGGGCTTCCGCGGCGGCGACCGTGGCGGCCCCCCCACAGGCCCTAGCGGAGACCGTGGTGGTTTTGGCGGTAGTCGTGATCGCGATCGGGGCTTTGAGCCACGTGGTACAGGCCGCTTCTCAGATGATAGATTCGGTGGTGGTAGACGCGAGGATCCCAGACGCTCAGGAAGCAATGCTGAGCCTGTGCGGCCGCGTGATGGTGGGTACCGTGGCGATCGGGGAGATAGAGACAGAGGCGAACGTGATCGAGAGCGGGATAGAGACCGTGGCGACCGTGGCGACCGTGGAGATCGTGGAGACCGTGGTGACCGCGGCGATCGTGGTGATCGTGGCGATCGTGACTATGACCGCCCACGCGACGACGATCGCAAACGACGCTACGACGAGGGCCACGGCTACGACGAGCCCAGAAAGATTCGCCGGTACTGATGGCCTATTTTTTGTTTCCATCTCCCGGCGTTGTCCATATGCCGCTCTACTTGTGAGTGTGTCACATTGCATGCGAGGCTGACATCAAGGTCAAAGTGCACTTTGTTCGTCCGCCGGCTCTTCCCAACACGACGCAGCCTTGTGTCTACTGTTCTGTGCTTTTCCTATTGTCTTTTCCTTCTCTCCGTCCTCTTCTTTTTCTCCTTGTCCTTCTCTTGTTCCACGTCTCGTTTGGAGGTAATAGTGTGTGGATCGTCAGGTGGCTGTATTTCTACGCTTGGGCTGATTGGGTAGGTATTTCATGGTGGGAAATGGTTGAGTATATTTCTTTTTTTTGTTCTTTTTCTTTTTCTTTTTCTGCTTCCTGGCTCATCGATTTATCTTCACGGCTCTACAGGTATTGCTTGTCTTGTTTGTCTGTGCTTGTCTGGCATATGGCACTCAAGATGGAGCCTAATCGGCCTTCTGTGTGCTTTGGAGAAGCATTGCCCTTGTTTAGAGGTAGTATTCTCGTTGCGTTCCTTCTTTTCTTCCCTTTGTTCTTTTTCTTTGTCCTTCTCCCATACAGCCGGAGGGCCTTGAAGCCATGCCCAGTCCGCTCTAGAAAACGACCTTAACAAGATTATTCAGCACACGTGTGTAGTTGCGAGAAGACGGTAAGGCACGAAGTGAAGAATAATGTGAGAAGCTGTAGTCAGCTCGCTCAGCTTTGCGCTTTCAATCGGTGAGCTTCGCGGGGGGTGTACTAGAAGTCACTACTACACTCGGTCAAGGCCCTGTGAGCTCACCTTGAATTGAAGCAAGGCCCAAAAGCGGTGAAGAGCGTTTTCTTTTTTTTCCTCGGTGACTTTTATCGATAAGATACGCTTAGCGATTGCCTCCCCGCTAAAAACGCCCCTCGAAATTTTTCTGCCACTCGGTGAAGGGAAGAAAAAAAAATCCCAATTATCAAGGCTTTTTTTTTTTTTTTATACTTTATATAGGAAGCAAAAAACAACCATAGATTTAACTTTTGTGCTAGTTTTGTCATTGCATCACTTGCTTTACTTATTGTTTGTATTAAAACTCGATTCTTTGTTAGTTAAAGATCATTTGCTTCTTTTTACTTCTGTTTGTCTCATTTAACGGCCCTCTATCTCGCAATTTCCTCTCTTGCCTCTCGACAACAGACAGCCTCCTCCATCTGCTTCAAGATCACAACAACGCACACATCACAATGCCTAAATCCCGGCGTAACAAGTCTATCTCTCTGACCCAGGTCGATAAGAAGGGTCGCGAGCACAAAGACAAGCTGTTTGCCAATGTGCGCGAGGCTGTTGGCGAGTATCAGAACTGCTTTGTCTTCAGCATCGACAACTCCCGGAACAACTACCTGAAGACAGTGCGCCAAGAGCTGAGCGACAGCGCGTGAGTGTTTTTTCTTCCCTTTTGCTTCACACTGAATGCGCCAACCACGTTTTGCCGCTCTGCCTATATTGGTCGGCGAGAATGGCGGGGCGTAAATACCGCCAGGCTTGCCCTCTTCCTCTCCCTACTTACGCACACACCATCCCCTCCGTACAGCCGCCACTAACTATCTCCTCCTTGTCTCTCTTGGCAGAATCTTCTTCGGCAAGTCTAAGCTCATGGCCAAAGCCCTCGGCCTCACCCCCGAGGAAGCACAGGCGCCCGGCCTGGAGCTTCTGACTCCACACATCCATGGCCAGGTCGGCTTGCTCTTCACCAACCGCCCGGCAGCCGACGTCATTAGCTACCTGTCGTCAATCAGTGAAGCTGACTTTGCACGTGCTGGCACGGTGGCCTCGCGTACCTTTGTTATCCCTGCGGGTGTGGTCTACTCAACTGCCGGTGAAGTGCCTGCTGAGCACGACGTCATTCTTGAGCATACGCTAGAGCCTGAGCTGCGCAAACTGGGCGTCCCCACCCGCATGGTTCGTGGCAAGATTGTGCTTGGTGAGGAGGACGGCTCGACTGAAGACTATGTTGTCTGCAAGGAGGGCCAGGTCCTTGACTCACGTCAGACCAGACTGCTCAAGATGTTCTCGGCACCAATCAGCCAGTTCCGCATTCGAGTTATTGCGTGAGTTATTGTCACCGCTCTATTATCGCTGATATCCCTTCCTGTATCGATTGCTAATGCCTTTCTGTTAACCTAGCTACTGGAGCGCTGCTACTAGCAAGGTCACCGAAGTCGAGCCTTTGGCCGCTGGTGAGGCCGCTGCTTCGGAGTCTGATTAAAGCCATAAAAAAGCAGAGCCTCTTTAAAAAATGACTAACTTTGATATCCCCATCCACATAGCGGTCTCGCTCTCACGTGTTCCTATCCCTCCATTGATGCCACGACTTGTTCTTGCCTCTTCTCTACCCTTGAACACTATAGAGGGGTAGGTCATCCCTAAAGGCCTTGTCGCTACGTCGTCAGGATCTTCTTCCCCTTCTCCTATGCTGGCTATGTTCAACCAGCTGCCTTGCTGTATCTCTCCGCTGAAGGTGGCATACGAAGGCACATACGACAGACAGCATAGAGAGGGGGAAACAAAGCCTTACACCAAAAGGGACCAAGGGGCTGCATCATGTTTCGTTTTGGCTGGCGTTTTTCGGCGTTACCCCATCTCGCTGCTTCTGTTTTTTTTTTTCACATGCTGTCGCCTTTTTCCCCTGGCTTTCTTTCCGGCTCCTTTACTTTGTTTGCTCTCCTGTTCGTATTCATTTATCAACAATACTTGCTACTTTCACGTGTGCAAAAGTTGTTGTCCTCATGATATAAACTATGAATGAAACATGTGGCGCTGCCTGCGTAACGTAACAATATGTGCACTGCTGCAAATTTGCGAAATAAAAACTTCATGACAAGACCAGTCTGTATTGTATGTAGAGTAGATTGGGCCATAAATGTACACATCTCGGCGTGGAAAGCCAAGCACAAAGCTGTCGAAAAATACGAGCTGTTATAAAGCGGTGTAAATTGGTCGAGGGCTAGGCGGACCAGCATGAACTGCATTGCTAAAGACCACTACTGCCCGCTAGAATCCACACTTGGATAAGTCGAATCAACAATCACTGGAGCAGAAGTCAATGCGTCAATCTCTGACATCATTGACTCGTCGTTGGCCATGCTGGTGATGACCTGATCTGCTGTTAAACCCTCCCAGAAGCCTGGTAGTTCGGCCTGAGCCTTCTTACCGCGGTAAATCTCTTGTGCAACGCCACGCACCTGGCCGCAGGCAGTGCTAGCTGCCTTCCATACGCTTGAAAGCTTATTCAAAGCGCCAATGTGCAGACGGATTTGCTGGCGCAAGTCGTCATCGTTGTAAGGCACAAAGTAGAGAGCCCACTTACTTAGGTGAATAATGGAGGAGTGCGTGACGACACAGATAAAAAAGTGGCTATGTGAAAGAAGTGAAACCCGATGAGTGATCATCTTGCTGATATCATTTGCCGAGCTGATGGTGTGTCGAGTGTGGGAATTAAAGTCGTCCCCAGATATAATCGGCTGATGAGCTGCACATGAATTGACATTGCGGGTAACAGAGGAGTCGAGCTGGGAGAACGGCTGGTGCAGCATTATAGAGATTCTAGGATATTATAAACGGTTAGTTTAGATTGAGAACCGGCGAATGGAGCAACCACCACGTACGTTCTGTTCATCATCGTAGCTTGGAACATCATTTCATCAAGCTCGAGATCTTTGTTCAAAGAGCTTTTCTTGCTAGGAGGAAGATGGAGTCTCCAGTTGGTGAGAAGAGCCTCGATTCGATCAATGTTCTCGTCATCGGGGCCAAAAAACTCTGGGGTCCTCATCATTTTCCCTAGAATACGACCGGACGCAATCCGATACGCAAAGGATGAGAATTCGCGGTCCTCCCCCGAGAAGTCTGCATCTTCAAGATCTTGCAGATACATAGGTGTTGGGATGGTCTGAAGGTCATGAGCATTAACATTAACATCCGGTATTGGACACCACAGTTCAACTTGTAAAAGCTTACCTCGTTAAGATACTTATCTTCTTCACAGGGCAGAGCAACATCGGCGGCAACGTCGTACAGAGCAAAGTTTGTTTCCCTATGCACACCAGCAAACATACCATCAATAACGTAGAGATCCCACCAAGTGCGACGCCAGCTTTCCTCCAGCACGGGAATTCCTCGGCCATACATGGTAGCAAACGGCCGCGTGTGGAGATTAATATCAAGAGCAATCTTCTCAACATCAAGCAGCATCTTTTTAGACTGTTGGCGTTGGCAGTTTCCATCAAGGCCGAGAATAAGCAATATCATGGCTTGAACGAGAAAGCCATCTTTTGGTGTGGCCGGGTTATAGCACATGTCAAAAGCTTCATCATAGAATATAGCACCAGCTGTGCCAACATTGACAAACAGCGAGCCAATGTAGCGAATGGCTGCTAGCACATGGTTGATCTGGCCGTCTTTGGCGATACGCAGTAAATGATTTTTCGGTAGCACAAAGGGGTGGGCAGCAAAGAAATGATGGTAGAAGGAATCTAAACATTTATCTGAAATGAGAGCTGGTGAAGTCTGGGTCGGAACTATCCCAGTCCCTAGAGCAGCGGCGGCAGCGGCAGCGGACGCAGGAGAAAGAAGCAGGTGAGAGGTATCATAAGTGCGCACCAGTTGCGAGTTTTCCGCCAAGGGAGCAACTGATGATGAGAATGGAGAGCTATGGCCCGTACCAGAGCCAGGAGGGTCGGAATTGCTTGCAGACGCTGATGAGCTAGCCACATGTTTAGCTTTAGCTGCATCTGTCCCTGAAACTCCAGGGGTATGGCCCATTAGCATAGGACAGTTAGGAGCAGCGGTAGTAGTGGTGGTTGTAGCCGTGGTGGTCAGTGAAGACGATTCTTCAAGCTCAGATTCCGCACGACGCTTGTTAGGATTGCTGGCTGAAGGCTTGGCCTTTGGACCTTTGTAGCCACGGCGGGATGCAATGTAGACACATTCAGATTCGTTGGCAGTGCATCGGCGGCATGGCATTTCACCATTGCACTTAAGGTGTTTGGCACGCTACATTCAACGCATACTATTAGCACTTTGTGTTTCTGGAAAAAGCATAACGAAAGAATGAGGCTAGACATGGAGGTTATTATTACACAAGCGAGACAGGCGGCAGAAATAGCCTGGGGGGCGCCGGCATTACTGTTCTTAGGATTGGCATCGGCAGAAGATTTAGTTTCAGATGTCGGAGCTTCAGAAGGGGCTGATCCAGCAGCTTCAACTTGGGAGGTCATGTTGACAGAGGGTGGCATGATTTCGTGAGACTGTGATGGTGGTGGAGGTTGCTGATGGTGGTGATGGTGGTGGAGGTGGGTATTGGGGGCAGCTATATGCTGATAGGCGAAGCCTGTGTTCTCGGACTGGGACTGGGCTTGAGGCTGCACATGGGATTGGGATTGAGGATCTGAGATTCCCGAAGTAGAGTAAAGATGGTCACCGATCCCCTGAAGAGTGGCATTGCTAGACCCTGTGCTGCCATCAATAGCCCCGATTCCTAAGCCTGGATGTATATGCGTGTGCATATAGGGTTGAGACGATATATTATCGCTAGAAATGGAATTAGAGTTGGAGCTGTAGTGAGAGTGGTCGGTGTTTGCAGGATTCGGGTTGGGGCTGGAATTAGAATTAGTATATCCAGAATATATGACGCTAGGAGCGCCGTTGTGTGGAGCGTGATGCAATTGGTGCATCTGTTGGGTTTGATGAGCTTGACGCATTTGATGCTGGTTGTCGTGTAGATTAAACTGTAGGTGTCGTGCCTGCATGGGCACCATCTCCACATTATTCATGGTCGCCGAAGTAGGAGGGGAAGCCGAGGTCGCCGAGCTGGATATAGTCGCCGGGTCCCCCTTCAATTTTAGGCTTTCGTTTAAATCCAAGCTCAAGCTGGCGGGGTCCATGCCCATAAAGCCCGAAGGAATAGCGTCCTGAGCAAGACCTGACGACTGGACGGCGACCATCTCCTGAGGATGTTGCAGGCTAGGCGGGACTGAAGACACCAAGGAGGTAGACATATAAACAGGATTTCCTGTGACGTCAACCTGAAGCTGCATCTCCATAGACGATGACAGTTGCTGCAGTTGGGGTTGCTGATGGAGATGGGCGTCGTAGGCCTGCGAGTGGCCTGGGGCCTGGCTCTGCTCGGCCATTATTACATGCTGCTGTTGATGGTACTGATTTTGCTGATTCTGGGGCAATGGCTGATATGAAGAATTTTGATGGTCCATCTTGACTCGTCTTACTATCTTCAGCCTCGATCAGCTTGACTGTTTCCCTCTCAGCCTTGCTGCACCTTCTAAGAAGAGAAAGATAACAAACGGTTTCTTTTTCAATGGGGACAGAATTTTCTGATTATGAGTTTTTCACTTCCTGCCGTGTTCATCACAGGTCCGGACCGGTCCGTCTTTGTAGTAGAGAAACGTTGGCTATGCCACGAACTATGGGAAAGAGGGAGAAAGAAAGGGGAAGCTAAGGCTACGAACAAACTTCGATTTCGTTCTAGAAGTGAGAAAACAGGAATGAGAAGAGCTCGCTTCGTCCTGAAGCCTAAGGAAAATAGAGCCCAGCCCAGCCCAGCCTTGTGTTCGCTCTTTTCGTGATGGCGTGGCCAATGAAACGGGAGCCAGGCAGGAGATAAAAAAAGCAAGTATTCAGACCGGGCTAGGCGTCACTCCTCAGTCTATATTTTGGCCCCCTTCCCTTCCCTTCTCTCCTGGATGCGTGCCTGCATTCAAGGATATCATGTATTTTTTCCAGGTGTATACGCTATACGCATACATATGTTCTTTTATCTTTCCCAGCATGAGACACGAAACGTCTCCGTGGAAGTGATGGAGACTACAGCACCCACTATTGAACGAGTCTTGCGTTTATCTTGTTATTCTGATGGATATAATTCAAGCTGTGGCTTTGGCATCATCACGACCGGATCTACAAGTTAAGAAATACAGGAAAAGAAAAGTACAAAGAAATACATAACAAGTACATAACAAGTACATAACAAGTACATAAAGATACACAACGATACACAACGATACACAAAAATACACAAAAATACACGAAGAATACACCAAATACAAACATACAAAACATACAAAACATACGCACAAATAAAATGCTCCAAGGAACCAACCATCAACAAGAACACGCGCATGCGTATCAAGTGGCCCCAACCAACCACAACGCATCAATCCAGTTCTTGGTCTTGGCTTTTTCCTCTCTCGGGAGGGAATAGACGCCGTCAACGCTACAAAAACGACAGAAAGCCAGCTTTTGGCCAGCAGGCTTGTTTCAACCGCCTCGCCTCATTATTCAGGCAGCAATAATGCCCGTCTTAAGGTCACACCAGAGCGCCCTAGCCCACCTCGACTCTTTCGCTTGCAATTGGCTACATAGAATACGCTGCACTGCACTTCCGCTTCACACAACATGTTTTGAAAAGTGATTGGGTTACGCTTTCAAACTTCATTCCAGATAGCATGTTCGCCCGATTTATATTGGTCAGATAGCTTGTCATTCAGTATGGCGTATATGGCGTATATATATATCAAGTACTTGCCTTCTTTCCGTTCTGTTTGCTGCACGCATCGCAACATCATACCACTACACATGTATTGTTACTACTAGTCCTGACTGCATTTTATACATTACTATATCCAAGTTATCTTTGGAAACCAATCTCTTCTCTTAAACCCGGAAGACACAAAGACAGGCCCTATCATGTATTCCCAGCCCAGATTTGCCCGAAACAACAAACTCCGAATCTATCTCCCTGAATACTGCAAAACAGGCCGTTCTTCTTTTCCTTCCCAGCGTATTCTTTTTTCGAACAAAAAAGAAGAAAAAAAAAAAAAGTCAAAAAAATCACCCTTCTCTTATGCCATCACGTCCTTAGAGCTACGGATGTTGTTCATGCGAGAAGCCCAGTTGCTGAGGTTAGCACGGGTATTGGCAATAGAGCCCAACAGACCCCACTGCGAGTTGATGCCCTCGACTCTGTGAGTCGAGTTCAGGTTCTTGACAACCGTAATCTGGTAGCAAGTGGCACCACCCTGGCGAGAGACAATAGTGGACAAGGCCAGGAAGTACTCCCAGATCTATACAGATTGTTAGTGTCAAGCCACTCTAGGCTAGATCCCGAATCAAGGGATGAAAAGAAAGGGGTTAGCAGAACTTACGCGGAACCAACGCTTGCCGTATTTGGCCTCAACCTTGTCACGGTTGCCCATCCAGTTACGATACCAACGCCACAGAGTTGCTGAGTAGTGCACGCCAATGGTATCAATACTCTTAATCTCAAAACCAGCAGCCTCCAGAGAGCTGATGTAGAAACCAAGGGGCGTTGACGCATCGGCACCAGGGAAGATGTACTTGTTCATAAAGATACCCCAGTTCAGATCCTCGTATTGCCAGCTCTTACGAAGGCCAGCAAGCTGCATAAACATCATACCATCGTCATCCAACATGTTATAGCATTGGGTCAGGAACCCAGTGAAGTGGCGGATACCAACGTGTTCAGCCATTTCGACACAAGTGATCTTGTTGAATCCGCCCTCGGGGACAGGAATATCACGGTAGTCCATGCACAGAATCTTGCTCTGCTCCTCGGGGACACCCGACTTGCGAAGAATTGAGTTACCCCAGGCAGTCTGGTTACGGCCAAGAGTGATGCCGGTAGCACGAGCGTTGAAGTTGTGGCTGGCAAAGTTTACCAGAGTACCCCAGCCGCAGCCAATATCAAGCATGGATTCACCCTCCTTGAGCTGAATTTTCTCGCAAATGACAGCCATCTTGTTGTCCTGAAGCTCCTCCAGAGTCTCCTCGCGATCGGGATCCGAAATGATGCCAGAGGTGTACACCATGCGCGGGCCCAGGAACCAGCCGTAGAAGTCGTCGCCACGGTCGTAGTGGTCACGGACCTGCTCCTCGTCTATATTTCACAATGTTAGTGCGACACGATTTTATAAACCAATCCAATGTGTGTAAAGAGGTGGATGAGACTTGCCCTGAGAACGAGTGTGCATGATAGCCTCAGGCAGCAGGCCAGTGAAGACAAACTTCAGCATGCCCCAGGTAAAGCGGAAGGAAGCCCAATCGTGGCGCCACTCAAGAACCTCCAAGGCATCGCCGTTAAATTCAACGAGCCCATCAAAGTACATCTCGAGGAAGGTCTCCATAGGGATCTTGTTTTTGCCACGGTACTTGAGACGGTCGGGTGTGTTTTTAAATGACAGGTAGAACTCGACGGGGCGGCCGGGGAGCTGAGCCTTTTCATTGCGGCGAGGGGCAATGGCAGAGATGACTAGCCACCAGGCAAGGAGAATTGGAACGGTGGTGAAAAGGGCAAAGAACATGGTAGTCTTCATGCCACCGCCGACCTTCCACGAAGCATAGTACGGGACCAGGAAGAGCAGGGCGCCCATACCCAGGTTGCTAAAGGTATCGGAGCCGGGACCATCAGCGGGCAGAGGTGCGTTGTGGATTGTGGGATACTAGTTGAGGCCAGAGTTAGCACTGGTGGGAGCGGCCACGATGGGTGAAGGCATTGTGAGCCAGTCGTAAGACACGAAGACGATGCAAAGGTATTGACACTGGCATTGGCATTGGCATTGGCATTGGCATTGACGATACTATGGGGTAGTGGTAGTGGTGCTGATAGAAGGCATTGGTAGTAGACAAAGGCCAGGTGTTACCACCATCACCACCAAAACGCCGCCACCAGGCATAAACGCGGGGCATGGGCTGACCACTCGGCAAAGACCATTATTTGCTAGGGGGGGTGGTGACAAGCTCTCAACTCACATTAGTGGTGCGGACACCACAAGGCTCCGCCTTGACGAACTTGTCGCCGGAGAACGGAGGCGTAGAAGAAAACTCAAAATCTGATTTCTGAGACGCCATGACGGGCAAGTTATGCAGAAGATTTTGCTTCTGGGTAAAAAAGAGAAAAAGAAGGAGAGAAAGGTGGAAGTAGAAGTGGAAAGGCCGAGGGTTTTGTGGGAGGATAGCTGAAGGCTTCTGATCCTAGAGCACTAGTCCTAATGGCCTGCAAAAGCTTACCACAGCAAGCTTTGGGAGGATGTAGCACAGGGCTAAAAAAACTGCAGGGCTTATTTACAGGCCCCCATCACTATGGACGCTTGTTTACAGACTGGTGGGCTCGCCTATTGTAGGCAGTCACAGAACATGGGACAACTAATAAGTAGCAGGGTAAGGGTAGGTGCTAAGCCTACTACATATTGTACTATACTACGTGCAACACGCACGCTATCCCCTAGACTCCTAGTCTTTTTCTCTTGACTAATACTAGTCTTTCTTATAAGACAACTGTTTTCAAGGCAAACTGCACTCCTCCTGCACTTGACTTCTTTTCTCCATGTCCACGCAACATCCCCTATTACCGTCTTGCCTTTCTGGACTAGACCAAGGCACCCAATCCACGTCTGGATCTATTGTAGTACTCTCTCTTCCGCCGCGCATCTGTGATGTACCATGTTAGGATGGGAGGAAGAGCAAGGGCTCAGAAGTATCTCTCGCCGTATAGCTCGTTATCAAACGCACCACGGACTGACGGTATTCTTTTGCTCAGACGATGTACTAATAGATGAAATTGACTGAGCACATCTCACTATATTGCGCAGCACGGCTTTCTGGGGAGCCACGACACGCCTGGTATTGCCTGCTGCTTGCGGAGCTTCTTAACAGATTTCTACTTGTAGGACAATGCCAAAAGCAGCAGCAGCAGCAGCTCAGTTGAAGATACACAAAACAGAAGCATGACGACTAGCTTGGCAAAGCACTGCGGTGCAGGCAAGGCGAGAAACTACGCTATAACTCCAGCGTTGGACGCTGAAATCGTATGCAAGAACACACACAATGTCTGCGTTTTCCAAGCCCCCCTCCCTAAATCAATACATGAGCGGAACCTACTTCGGCATCCAAACATAGAAAAAGACATGTGCACGCATTATCATCGCCAAGCTTACTTTCTAAAGGAACACTAGAGCAAGGCATTCTGCTCTCAGAAACCCAGGACTCAACCTGTCAAGCACTGCTTGGTAGGAATGGCGGTGCCCAAGCTTGTTGGGAAGAACAGTTATCACTGCATGATAATATGTACCGTTGTCTTTGCTGCATGACACCCCCTTGGCTGCATCGAGGGCATCCCACTTTCCCGGACTATTCGCCATAATATATTTCCGCAAGGGTTTCCGACAGCTATCCTGTCTTCATCTCCGGCATTGTCTTGATGAGTCTTAAGACTGACTTCTCAGAGGTGATGTTAGCTCAGATTCTCCGTTATAGTCAGGGTAAGCGGCGGCTTGCAACTTAACAGCATGACGGTTGAATCACACTTGATAGAGCATGTCTTACGTAACACGGGTTTTAGGCCGGCCCAAATAGAGAAAACAACATTGAAGAGATGGAGAGGCGGTAGCTACCAGATTCACACCGAAGTACGCAATTCCCATCCTACGACCACAGGCTGTTGAGCCGGACATCAACCGACCGAAAGGGGCCACGGAAGCAAAGAGTAGGACAGCAACGGCAACAGCCAAAAATGATTACTATTAGGGCAAGTAGCAGACGTAAAATAAAATCAAAACAAATCAAATAGGGCAAGTAGCAGACGTAAAATAAACCCAACCCAAGTCAAATAGGGCAAGTAGCAGACGTAAAATAAACCCAACCCAAGTCAAATAGGGCAAGTAGTTAGCTCCGTATGTAGAAGTTCCCTCTGCAGCGAGGCAGAAAGCCGGAAAAATTAAAGGCAGTAAATCGCCAAAGAATGCAAACTTGCTCTATTTTAGAGCAAGTGCCTACTTGAATACTTGAACAGCAAAGACCAGCTGGTAGGGGAAGTAACCAGCCAGCTGGCCACTCAGATCAAGTCCTCTGTTTGTTCCTTCCATACAAGCCCTTTACGTGCCCATACTTCGGCCGACGGTGCTATCTTCTAAGCTAACCATTTGTCGTCTTCTAATTGGGAGTCCAGACCGACAAAGTGGAAAAAGCCAGGTAAGACCAGGGCTATAGTTCTATGGATCACACACACAAAAACCCTAAATTAATAGAAAAACAAAGAATAAATAATAAATAATAAAGGATTAAACAAAAGAACACACTACACACTACACACCACACACCACACAACCTGCTCCTGATGGTTTCTTCGTTGCCGTGTTTTTCGTGACAGCAGGAGAAAACAAAGTCGTAATACATAGATTCAAGTCAAATTCCCTCCCTCCCCTTACTCATATACGTACGGGCGTGTAGGTACTTGCTTGTGCATGTGTATGTATGTATGTATGTATGCACATGCATGCTGTGTGTTCCGTACTGTGTATATATATACACGTCTAACTTCATAGCGGGAGCGACAACAACAAACCAACGGTAGCCGCAGCGGCAGCAGTAACAATGCCATCGCCATCACCCTCGCTATTCATCTAGCCCCCAATGTCGACAGCCCAAAAGCTGGGTATCCAAACACGCACCCTCCTTTGTCTGCTTGCACTGCACCCACATAGGCAAGCCGGTACGAAGCAAGGATAAAGCTGCCAGTCTTCAGCTGCCTAAGAACATGCTTGGAAGAACCCATACTCTGTTATTTGTATCATAATCGCTCGGCCCAGCCAGCTTTCCAGCAGCTCCCACATCTATAAAGGGGTCCGGCATCATGTTTGAGGCTATGCAAAGCGCTCTACATATATCGCTTCGTAAGGGCTGGGTCTAAAAAAGGGGGAGACGACCACATCCAGACCTCCTATCCTATCCAAGTTCTCATTTTCTGTCGAGAAGTGGTAGGAGTTAACCCGCTAAAACCGTAAGACCGCAAGACCGTAGGGCCGCAAGGGTAGCTGGATGTTCTCAACGTAAACTGCGGCAGCTTTGTCTCACGAAATAGCCTCCTGAGTTTGCTTAGATTAACGGGGCCAATCAGGCTTCTTGCACTAGACCAGGAACTATACCCGCTCGCAAAGACAAAGAACAATGCCGGGCTATGCCTTCACCAAACGCGCAATATTGCAATCAGCATGCAAAACGGCAGGCCGGCTCCAGGTGCCAGCTGGCAACAAAAAGCCCTCCTCCCGCCTGTTGAGCAGCACATGCACACGTATACACATGCGCGGTACCATATTTCGAAGCGTGCTGCAACTTGACCCCTTGTTGGGATTTGCCTGCTTCTCTCGCTATTGCATTGCACATGACAACAGGGTGATTTGTTGCAACCAACAGTTGAGAACGTAGTTGGGAGCTGTTCTGCAACACACGGTATCTTAGGGTTTTCTGCTCATGACAATAATGTTAGGGTTGGCTTCGGGGCTTCTGGCTCCGGGGACTCAGTATCATAACTTTGGATGACATCCAAACACGGACGAAACAAAGTTAAACATCTCACAAAATGCATGGGCAACAGAAGCAGAGATAATAGCATAAAAACAGCAAACGTCATTCTAGCAAACCAACGGTCCGGGCGTGAGACTGTGACAAGCTAATATACCAGTGCCTGATAGCCGATCAAACAGGCTGCCATGTTGGAAGAGAAGAAAGAAAATTTGCTAATTGCACGCCGAAATACGGCTAAGAGAGGACGCAAATTGAAATCATCTGGCTTCTATTATTCATTTATCATTATTATTTATCATCATCTTTCTTGATAAGAGGAAACGAACGCACTTCGTATACTATACAACTCTTCGTTCCCAACAATGCGGCCTGCCGTTACGTCGTCTAAATGACTAATGATAAACATTCAAAAGGCCAAGACTATACTATACAGTGACAAGCAAGAACAAAACTAAAAAGGGCCTACGGCGGCAACGGAAACTTAAAACAGCGCCAGCTTAAACTTGAGCCGTTTCCCGAGTGCTGCGGTGGTGTCAGTCCAGGGGTCAGGCTAGGGTTATTAGTGATGGTATTCTGCTGTTTCTGTCGTGAACTAGATCGTCAATAGATTGTCTAGCCAGTGCATCAAGAGAAACTGACTGATGTCAGAGCGCCAGAGACACTGTATGATAGACACGTCCCTGGTGGTCTGAGACCGTGGGGGCTATGAAACTAGTCACAGACATATATTAAGCGCGGTTAATGACTGAAGATTAATGCTTCAGTTGTGATCATCATACAGTTCAGCGCGCATCGCGATGAAGAATTTGTGTTCTTTCTAGCTCGTTTATACTTGTCTACGACTTGGACCTCACTTTATTGAAGCAGGCGAGGCATCAGGAATGAGGAAGATGCGGCCCTGGCCTGGGCTTGGGGTTCTGTTACCGTGTCTTTACTGCCTGTGGCTTCTGAGCCTAGGTGTGAGGGAAGCGGAGAGACTGGGTGCGTGGTCTAGTTGCCAATAGAACGAGAGCACTCCGAAGAAGACGGACTAGACAAAGTATTTAAGAGCGGCCTGTCCCCGTACTGTTCTTCCGTCTTGTTCTCCTCTCACCCATCTCCTCCATCCAGCGAGGATCTTATCAGCACTCTCACCCTCTATTCTTCTTTTCGTAGGCCGTGATAATATCACCGCCTGGCCCTGGTGGCTTTCTTTCTGTACTCTTATTCTAATAATACTTGACGAGCTGGTCTTTTCCTTCTAATAACCTACCAAACCTGACCTTTACCCATCCCTCTTTTCACAATGGCTTACAGAACCTTGAGCTTCTTTTCGGCCTCGTCCGTGTTCCTCGGACTCCTACCGGCAATTGCGTTCGTCAGGGCTGAGAGCACTGCTACCTTTACCGATAGCAAGTCTGGCGTCGTTTTCCAACGCTTCTCGGCTCAACAGTCTTCATTCGGCATAGCTCTCTCCGAATCTGCCGAAGGCAGCTTCATTGGCCAGATTGCCGTCCCGCTCACTAACGGCGCTGGCTGGGGTGCGCTTGGACTCAATGGTGCTATTGACAGTAACATTTTTGTTGCGGCCTACGCCAATGGAGCTGATGTGACTGGATCCCTGCGGAATGCTGATCAGTCCGAGGTTACTGGCGTCTACAGTATTCGAACTATTGGCAAGTCCACTAGTGTTGATAAGTCTTCGCTTCTGTACACGTTCCTGTGTGAAAACTGCCTGAATCCTGAAGTGGGTGCTACGCTGAATGGAGCGGGTGATACTGTGACTCTGGGCTTTGGTCTGTCCAGCCAGGCTGTTTCAGACCCAGCTTCCACCTCCGCCACGTTGGGGCCGGCGAATAGCGGAAATGGTACTTTCTCCATGAGCCTTGCTGCCGCACGCAATACCAAGTTTCCAACCTGGGCTGCTCTTGCTGCCCCAAAGCCACCGGGCGTGGAGCTGAGAAAGCGGGGCATTGAGGAGCGCAGCCCCTTTGATGCTGGAGCCCTCCCGCCCCTTGCCCGCTCCATCGTGGATGAGGCGCACCGGATTGATAGACGCCACAATAACGGTATTCGCCGCAAGAAGAACCGAACTGGAGCTGCATCCCGCCGCAACCGGACCAAGGGTACGAAACAAAAGAATGGCAGCGCTGGTGCTGGTTCCAAGGCGGCTGCTAAAGAGCGCATTGCCAAGGCAAAGGCAAAGGCTGAACAGGATATTGCTAGCATAACTGGCAAAGCTCAGTCAGTCAATCTTTTTGGCACTCGTTCCGCTGATAAGTCTAGCAAGTTCAACAAGCGTCATGCAAACGGCGGCCGCAGGAAGAACCGTACTGGTGCTGCTAGAGCCAAGCAAACTGCAGCAGCAAGCAACACTGATGCCAATACTAACGCAGACACTTGTGCCAATGCCAACACTAGCGGCGGCCACAGCCACTCAGCCGCGCGGTCTATTAGCCTACTCGATACCCGCGATGTGGTAAGCTCTAAGACGTTGCCTGCTACTGCCCGGTCTGTTGATGGTGAAAGCAAAATGGCCAAGCGTCACGGTGCTGGAGGAGGCGGCCGTAGAAGAAACCGCACTGGTGCTGCTAGAGCTAAGCAATCCGCAGCTGCTAGTTCTAGTAGTCAGAGCGCCAATACAGTTGCTGTTCGCGAACCTATCCCTGAGCCCCACAGGCAAGCTGGTGGTGGCGGCGGTGGTGGTGGAGCAGCCGCTGCGGAAGCTGGAGCTGGAGCTGGAACTGGAGCTGGAGCTGGGGCTGGAACTGGAACTGGAGCTGGGGCTGGAACTGGAACTGGAGCTGGGGCTGGAACTGGAACTGGAACTGGCACCAGGCCTCAACGCGGTGGCCGAGGAGGCAACCGCGTCCAGCGCGTTCGCAAATTCGTCGTGGACTTCTTGAGAAGCCGCGCAGTTCCTGAGGACGACCTTGAAAATGACGACAATGATGACGACTTTATCTAGATCATACAAGTAGATGACGCCAAAAGACCTTTCGGCATTGGTCTATGTTTTTGAGATGGAGAGGTTGGATATTGGTCTTGATGGCGATACAATGCTAGGCTGTGCTGGTCCACGCGAGAATGAGCATGCCTTGAGGACTAATACTTTGGAATATATAGTTGGGAGATGGTGCGATATGTACGTGAATATATATAAATATATATATAAATATCTGAAATCGTGACAATTGAAAGACGTCGTCTTTTTTTTAGCAATGGGAACGAAAGACCTCTGGGTATGTAGATGAATACAGCAAAACAGAAAAGCAAAAAACAAATAGCGAAAGGAAGGAAAAAAGACAGGGGGAATAAGGTAACTGAAAGAAAGAAAACAATAAAGACAAACTGGAATCATTAGTCAGATGCCTATACTCAGCGGAAAGGACGCATACACTAGATTCAACAGAATCAATACTTGGGGCCTCTTATATTTAGCAGCTCAGTCAGCATGAGGTGTAGATTGGAAGGACATCCCTGCCGAGCCTCCGCCGTCACTAGAGCCCTGTGGCCACTCCGAACCTTTCTTGATGCCTTCAGCGCTTGATCGTGCTGAGACTAAGCCCGTGTCCTGCTCAAAATCATCTACGCCAAGGGGCGCATCGGAACTTAGAAGGCGGTGGCCTTCAGACCCAGATGTTATGTCATTATTGGCTCGTTCTTCCAGCGCACCATCATTGATGCGGGAAACAAAGGCAGCAGCAATTAGTACAAAAATACTGCCCAAGGCAAACACATATGTCATGCTGCGGTCACCAGGCGTTCCGCGGGGCTTCTGCCAGATGGAAAAAATAACACTAGAGGATATGTTGGCGATGATCTGCGGTGCGGCAATGGACATGTTGTGAATGCCAAGAATAACTCCGGCTTCGTCGTGTTCTGCAGCCTCGTCCAACCCTAACTCAGGGCTGTGAGTGTTGTCAAAGTTGCCAAGGCCCTGTGGGGTGCGGAATGGGAACCACTGTGAAGCGAGTTCCTGTTGCTTCAACTTGCGCTCGCGAATAAGTGCATCTCGGCGGCTAATCTCGGCTGAAATAATGGCCCAGGGAGCCCATAGAGTCAGGGCCCAGGTGAAGCCGATGGAGCCAACCAAGACAGTGGCAACCTTGACGGAACGTACAAACACAGTCGCCAAGAGAGTGAGTGCGAAGAATACTAGAGATATGAACCAAGCCCGCTTCAGAGTAAAGCCGCGAATGCGGAGCCTGTCAAGCGCTGACGTGGGTCTGGATTCACAAGAGTCATCACCGATAGGGGCCTTGTCATAGGTAGGTGCAATGAAGAAGGGGAGAAACACATTGGTCAACAGCGTGACAATAGAATTGACGAAAAGAGCTAGAGTGCCGATACGAGTGGCTTCCTCGTAAAGCTTTTCAAGTTCCTGATCGCTCATATTGGGATTTTCCTCGAGGAAAGGTTCGACATAGAGCTCTCCAATGTACGACGACGTGTAGAAAAGGAACGGGAACCAGCCTATCCATGAGAATAGCTGTACCAAGCACACACGTTTGATCTGGACAGGTAGACGGCGTATGGAGTGGAATAGTCCGATGAAGAACGATATAAGCCCGGGTCTAGCCTTTGGTGGTTTGCCATCAAGCCGGGGATCGCGTTCAGGGATCACCGCAATACTCAGACAGACAGTACAAGCTAGAGAAATGCTAGCAATAGCACAGAGCCCCTGAAACTGTGTGCTACCTAGCCAGGGGACGTAGCGTTGGAGTTCTACATAGCCGGCCAAATAGCCCACAATATTGCCGACGCCAGTAATGCGACTTGCCATAGCATTTGCGGCTTCCTGCTGATGGGCCGGTGCGCAGTCGACGATGAAGGCACGGATAGCGGCCTGGACAGTGTTTATGGCGAAGTCAAGCACGTACACACCGATCACAGCCACGACGATAATGGTGTTTTTGGCGCCGCTGCCATCTGTATTGAAACCTAGAGCACCTAGCACAGCCAGGACTATTTCCTTGGTCCAGGCAAGAAAGAGTAGTGATACGACTGTCGCAATTGTACCACCTAACATGAACGGCTTGCGCTTACCCCATGGAAGCCGGCAGTTGTCACTCAACATGCCGACATAAGGCTGCACAAGCGTTCCGCTAAGAGGGCCTGCAATCCATACTAGTGCCATAAGTGATTTGCTGAGCCCCAGCGATAATAGGTATGGCGATCCATTGCTAAGCTCAACTGACCAGGCTATCTGCAGGCCCCCGATGCTAATGGTTAAGAGAATCAAGTACCACACGCTCTTGGTGTTCCGCTCATGTCCAGGAGGCGACGAGAGGGGGGATGAAGAAGCATAGTTTGGTTGATGAGCCGCAGCAGACGCGTTGCCAGCTGAGGGAAACAAAAAATCCGGGGATCGCGCGCCGTGGCTCGGGTTGGGGCTTGCCGGTGATAGTAGAGGAGACTCTTCGTTTAATGGATCAACATCGGGGTCGGTGAATTTAGGGCGGATGGGAGTGGGCGGTGAGTGACCGTCGGAGGAAGACCGCGAGGAGACCATGGTGAAAGTGAAGTTGAACCAAGCCAAAGAAGCTCAGTTATGAGCCCTGGCTTTTTATGAAATATCACAATGTGGAGGAGGCGCTGCTTGCAGACAGGAAGGAAGGGAGGACGGGAAAACAGTCGTCTTACGACCAAAAATAAGAGGATAGAACAGAAACCCGAGGGCAATAAGGACAAATAAAAGAAGAAAGCAAAAAGGAAATGCAGAGGGGATAGATGACGTGAGAAGAAACCCAAGCTAGCCAAGTCAAATAAGGTCAGGATAGTAAGCTTTCCAGCTTTGCCGCACAGACCTTTTTCGTACTGTGCTGGCTGGCAGTACTAACACAAAATGAAGAGAATTATAATTGATTTGCACGACCAGCTTGCAAGTGACTGGGCAAGGGCGCAGTAGTGCTGGGTTTCTTGGACTAGGTTGAGGCGTGCGTGGGTGGATGTTAGTACCAATGCCGGGTTATGCTGGTAGAGTGGCAAATAGTGCAGAATGTTGCTTTTCTCCAACGTACTTTATTCTTCAAGTGATGTATTCCGAGATTCCGCAACGACGCTTTCATGTTATGGCGACTGTTATGGAATTGACAAGGTTGGGTTTGGCATCGAAAGATGACGACGATACAATGGCAACGGCAAGATTACGGAGAGACCATCTGTGTAGCAAGGCTGACACATTTACAGCTACAAGGCTGAGAATTTCAAGCATGCGGCGGAGAAAACAAGCCTCTTGAAAGAACGTAGATGGTAGTTGCGGTCTTGGAACATTTCACGTTAGAGTTCATTCAAGCATTTCACATGAAGAAATAAAACCAAAGACAAGCTGGTTTGATCAGCTTCACTTGCATTATTGCCGCCTTTACATTGATTTTAATGTCGTTTTAGCTTGACGAGTACGCTACCTGTACATATAGAGGATATTTCAAGATCTGTGCGACTAATAGCTGAAGTCGAAGCAGGCAGACCAGTAAAATTCTTCAAGTCTTATCATAGCGGCCAACCAGGTAGCCGCCGTGAAGTCACTGACCGACCGGTTTTATATGCAACAGGTCGCCTTAACGTTAGGCGAGTGGTAAGCGAAGAAACAACACAGATAGGCCCAAGAGGATCTATCAACAAGCACAGCGTGCATACAAGCCTGCATATAGATACGCATCTGCATGTGGGCAGCTAGGCCAAGGGCTGGTATGAGAACCGCAAAGGAGAAATCTGCGTGTACAGAAATCCTAACTGCGTGTTGTAGTCATAGTCGCAGCGTTTCCCACACCGTCGCAAGTACTGTCCATCCTGCTTACTGCATCATGACACTAACATGGACGGCCTTCACTCTACACATGTAGATGTGTGCGTGTGTGTAAGACTATTCGTCTGCTTGCAAGCCAGCTAGCACGACACATTGCTCCAGCGAGGCTAGAAGATGAAAATGGGGTCCATGTGAAAGGAAGTATGACAAAGTAAATATCGTAACACACTACTGGTCCCTCGCTTGACAAATAGGCCAGCGAGTTGGACTGCAATGCACAGCCACCTGATCAATAACCCCCCACACCACTGTGGTGGCCATGGCCCTTGACTGCTGGCCTTGTTGTCCCATGCTGAAACTCCATCCACTTTCTATATATAAAATGTAGCCCAACCGACGCAACGTGAGGAAAAGAAACCCAAAAACTGAAAAGTAAGCAGGAATAGTGATAAGAAAAGAGGAAAAAAAAAGGAGCGAAAAAAAAAGGAAAATACACATGGCACGACATAACAATAAAATAGAAAACTCAATTTTGCCAGGGACCTCTCATACACCTGCCCCCCCGCCAGAGCCACTTGGGCTCCCTCTATGATTCCCTGAATCTAACAAAAGATGGGGCTTGATGAAGCCTTCGTCTAGTTGCCTGAACAGACCTGCAGGATCCTCTGTTGTAAGTATCTGCCGGAATGAGGGGATGACACCTGTCGCCTGACTCTCAGCAGATCTGACCTGTGACTCCAGTGGTGCCGTATTAGACCGAAGCAGCTGGTTGCTCCGACGGCGAGTTGGGTTATTGCGTGCTGGAGGCGGTAGATCAGATGTGTCAATATCGCTGCCTATTTCTGAGTCCGTTAGGCTACTGCTGTGAAGCAGCTCACCCTGCTCATTGTCGGAGCGCGTGCGGGAGAGCGAGGTTGACGAAGCAAGGCGGCTAGGCCCAGCGCTGGATCCAGGGGTTCTTGCTACAGTGTTGAGAGAGACGTTCCGGTGGGGATTATACCCTATGGCCGTATCAGAGCGCTTGTACAGTCCGCTGTTTAAAGTCTCAATATCAAACTCATCGTCACTGTCAATCTCATCGACTACACCAGTCTGGATGCCGAGGATCTCCAACATCCGAGCTGTGGTGCCTCCAAAAATGATGACAGTGAGCACGACGACAACTAGAACAGTAGCGCGAAGCGCAGGAGCGTTGTCGCCATCCATTAGTGCTGCTAAAGCTACGCCGACAGCTCCACGCAGGCCCGCCCAGAACAGCATGGCTTGATAGCTGTACGATAATTCTTCGGGCACCGTACCTCTTTTGGCAGCACGATATCGAATGACTCTATTAATAAGGCTAGACAGCGGAAACACAGCAACATAACGCGCTGCACAAACAGCCATGACACTGACGATAATCAGCGGGGGCTGGAAGACGAGAGTGTTGTCAGTGAAAAGCGACAGGCCGAGGTAGATGAAGATGAAATTCTCGGATAGCTGCGCTAGGACCTGAAAAAGATACTTTGTGGTGAGTTGCGTACGCCGCGACATGTTGAAGTAGGCATAATGCTTGAGAGTGATGCCACAAAATAGCAGTGATACGATTCCTAAGCATGATATTAGTAGCCGTTATACAAGCCCAGTTTGCCAAGTCTTGGAAGAAATTTCGACAGCCACAAAGATCCCAAGACATACCAGACATGTGCACGCCATTCGAAAAGAAGTAGCTAGCATATGCAATTAGGACAACCAGCGAGCTCTCTATCTTTTGGAAGCGGCGGATGTAAGTGAACTTGAGTAGCAGTGCAGTCCCAACGCCAACGAGAACACCGATCAACATGCTGCCAAAAAAGACAAACAGGAACACTCCAATACCCTCAAATAAGCTGATGATACCGAGATTTCCTGCCTCTCCCTTCTTGTACTTCTGCGCAGTTTCGAAGATAACAATGGCGATGGCATCATTGAGAATGGACTCGCCAAAGATGTATGTGTAGAGCGTGGGGTCTACCTTGTACGAATTAAAGATTGCTAGGATTGTGACGGGGTCTGTCGCCGAAAGAGTTGCACCAACGGAAATGGCGTCAACAAAATCCATCTTAAGGGGTCCAGGAAGCATGGCAAATAGCCAGAGTATGACGCCGATAACCACAGCAGACAAAAAGGTTCCGGCAAAGGCAAAGGTCAAGATGATTCCAATGTTGCGAAAGAAGTTTGCTTGGTGGAGCTCGTAGCCGGAGGATAGAATTATGGGCGGAAGCAGTAGGTTAAAAAAGATTTGCGGGCTGAACTTGATGATGTTTCGGATCGAGTCGCCAGGCGTGATAAGGAGAATGAGACCAACAACCATGCCTATAAGAGATACCGGCGGGTTAGCTGGGAGCTAAGAGGGGAAGCGATGAAGAGAGCAAGAAAGGGCTAGATGCGCACCGGCAAAAATGGAGATGACGGTCTCGTGAATCGCTTCAATCTTTTTTTCCTGTAGTAGATAGCTGGTTAAGAAGGCCGCAATCAGCAGCATGATGGAAATGAAGATGGCCCATGACGAAATTGCCTCGCTTTGTGTAGAGTTTCCATCTAAAGGGGAGGAGAGAGAGAGAGCCAGAGTTAGCAAACAGCAAGGTCGACAATGTTGGCACGAGTCACTGTCGGTATGGAAGATCGTGATAGCATGCCATCCGGATCAGCATGTGAGATCGACAGAGGACAGCTGCCTGCCCATGTAGTGGACTATATTGTATGGATGGGATAGGATGGGATAGGATGGGATTGAGGGGTGGAATGGGGAGAGTTTGCGCACCTCCAGGATCGGCATCGTCATCGATGGCTCGCGCTACAAGAATCACAATGTTAGCGGCACGTAGTTTATTAAGCGTGATAGTAGACCAGTGTATGCGTCGTTGGTTGAGGCGGGATTCAGTTAAAATTGACAAAGCCCGTCACAAACTTCGTCACAAACTTGGACTTGCGTTTTTTTTGTCAGGGCGGCAATAGCAAAGGAAATCAAGGCTAAACGTAGCCACATACAGAAGATGTGCAGAGCACCCGCGGCCAATTGATAGGCCATACTCTACGGGCTTATGAGCGCGATTCGTTACGAGTGTGTGTCGTGTTGCCTTGCTAGTCTCGTTGTTTAGAGGTCTTCGTGCTATCAATCAAACTAGCGCTACTAACGGAAGGGTCTTTCGTCGGGTCAATCGGGATATGTGTACGTTAGGTTTGTCGTTATCGTGGGCAGTTTCAATGTAGGTGGACAGTTAAGGCAAGGTAAGGCGAGGCGAAAAAGGCAGGCTGAACTAAGTTAAGCAAAGATGGACGAGATCAGCTAAGAAAAAAAGGAAAGAGAAGAGCTGCAGTGCTAAAAGCAGTGCTATGAAAGCGCAGTAGAAATGATAGCACTTGGCGTTTCTTCGCTTTAGCTAGAACTATAGCGGAGTAGAAGAAAGAGGAAGAGAAAGACAAGACAAAGCCTCAAAGGACTGAGGATAAGAGAAGGACAGATAAGGACAGAGGCAAGAAGGTAAATTGGCAGATGAAGAAACCCGGGAAAAGAACGTAGTTCTTTCACAACAGCAAAAATACCAACTAAAAAACCCGGCTTGGCGGCGAGCGAGATCTCATGTTGACGAGCGTCTTCTTGGTGACAGCTGAGTAAAGAGAGCAGAGCGACCTTCAGCAGGCTGTTACAGTGCTAAAGAAAGCAGCAGAACAGGGGATAAAGCTCTATGAACAGCTTCTATGAAACAGTCTCCGCAAGAATTAGTGGGGCTCTCCCCTCGGCTAAAGATGGAGTAGCAGAGCCCTGTGTACAAGGCCAGGCTACCGTGCCAATCAAATAGCATAACCAACCATAACTCATTCAATATTGACAGTACTACATGTTGCACACCACGGTTCCCTCACAATTCTAGAATCTTAACTTTGGTTGTATTTATGGCAAGGCTTTCTATACTAGCACTTCTTCTGTATACGAACGGCCGTGTGTGATTGTGGGCGTGTGACGGAACGGATAACAAAAAGGAAAACACAATAAGAAGAAGAAACACAACATGCTGCGAGAAGGAGAGGTGTAGAAGGCTATGCGAAAACAAGACAGCAGGCAAGCAAGGAAAGCAGATAGCCACCCAAGGATCATGTAATAATAGCTGAAGCGTCAGATTTGGTTACCAAAGCACTGTAGAGCTTGGTAGCAATATCAAAAGAGCAAAGGATAAAGGTCAAGGGAGAGGTAAAGCATCTTTGTGGGCGAGGGGCGCCAGCAGTACTAGTACGGAGACTAGAAAAAGAAAAAGAGTAAACGAAAACCGCACTCATTGCAGCTGAAACACCCATGCATTGATTTCTATGTCCCCCCAGAAAACGGCTCATGACTCCTCGATTACGAAAAAGAAAAAATATAGAAAAGAAGCATAGCGCGCTGGAGTACAAAAGAGAAGTAAGGAATAGCGGGGAAAAGATGATGTGAAGGCAAAACAAAATAGTATAGGACAATGTCGCAGCGTTTACTTGGACTTTGGCGTGGCACTTCCACTCACGACACTGGCAGCACGCAGGGCAGCTGCACCCTCGGCTTGGGATGTTTGCTGCAAAACAGGCGTCTGGGGCGGAAGCTTCGGTGTAGAAACCTGACTAGTCGGCTGTTTGACGGGCTGAACAGAACTCTGGGTTGGAGTAGATTGCTGTGCTAAAGCCTGTAGTTGTGCTTTATGCTGGGCTTGTGCTTGTGCCTGGGCATGAGCCTGCGCCTGAGCCTGAGCCTGTGCCTGTGCCTGTGCCTGAGCCTGAGCCTGTGCCTGAGCCTGAGCCTGTGCCTGAGCCTGAGCCTGTGCCTGTGCCTGTGCCTGTGCCTGAGCCTGAGCCTGAGCCTGGGCATGAGCCTGAGCCTGTGCCTGTGCCTGTGCCTGAGCCTGAGCCTGTGCCTGAGCCTGAGCTTGCGCTTGCGCTTGTGCTTGTACCTGGGCCTGTGTCTTGGCTTGTGATTGTAACTGCGCCTGAGACAACGCCTGAGGCTGCTGTGCTTGTACTTGCATATGTTGAGCCTGGGCTGCTTGTACTTGTGCTTGTGCTTGGGCCTGGGCCTGGGCCTGGGCCTGGGCAAGAGCTTGAGCCTGCGCCTTTGCCTGCATCTGGGCGTGGGCCTGGGCCTGAGCCTGCGCAGCAGCTTGCGCGTGAGCCTGCGCTTGCGCTTGTGCTTGCGCTTGATGCTGTGCCTGAACAGCTACCTGGGCTTGAGCAATCTTAGCCTGAGCCGCAGCCTGTTGTTGCTGGCGCAGAATGGCAGCATACTGTTGAGGACTGGATGTTGACACCATCGAGTTTGGCATATTGGGGGACTGGATACCACCAGATGCCGCTGTCATAGCCGACTGAGATATGGTCTGTTGGCGGGCAAGCATCATCCGTGTGAGCTCTGCAGTTGCGAGTTGCCTAACCTGATCGGGGGTAATAGTCGGGTGCTTCTGCCGGATTGTGGTCTCTAATATATTATAAGTCGGGAGCAGAGATGGCGGAATAGCTAATTGTCCTGTAGGACGAGGAGTCGTGTTTGCAGCTAGCGCCGCAGCCACATGAGGATTGCGGTTAGGGGCAGCAAGATTTGTCCCGTTAGTGTTCATTGAATTCATGACCGCCTGTGCGCTGGCAAGAATGGCCTGTTGGGTCAAAGGAACACCAGCACGAACAGGGGGAGAATTGGCCGGCATCGTGGTACCCTGGGAGAGCTGGGGGCTTGAATGTGGGCTCTGGCTTTGATTGGGCGTCGATTGTTGAGAAACAGGTTGTTGCTGCTGCTGAAGAGCTCGTTGCTGTTCAGTTATCCGGCGAACCTCCATAAGCACATCCGCCTGAGTTGCAGGCTGCTGTTGTTGTTGTAAGCGTTGTTGAGCTACAGCCACAATATTTGCATTCAAGGGAACCTGGCCAACACCGTTCATAGAAATATTTGGAATAAGGTGGGCTGGCATATTCTGAAGACCATTAACACCAGGGGCAATGGGTATACGGGGACGAGCCTGACCACTTGCAGCTACAGCAGCATTGAGCATAGCAGGATTGGGCACATTGATACGGGCATTATTTCCTGCAGTAACCTGCGCACTCATGGCAGCCGCAGCTGCGCTACCATGTGGCATTTGACCATTAGCTACCGCAAACATTTGAGATTGGCGGGCAATGATCTGCCTGCGCTGTACTGCAATCTGCGACATCACTTTTTCAGTTATGGCCTGATCTCGTTCAAAACGCAGTAAACTGTAGTCCCGTGGTGTCTTTGTCGGCCTAGGCTGTGCGATATCGCCAGGCTTACGCACAGTGGCGTTATTGGCAGCCTGTTGCTGCTTCTGCAACGCTGCTTCGCGCTTCTTGGCTAACTTCCGCATAGAGTCTATTATGCTTATGTGCTTCTGGTTGCGCCGGCGCTCAACTTTGACGGGTGTCGACTGTCGCCGTTTGGAGGGGGTAACAGCTCCGTTGGGGTTCGCCGCTGCCTGTTGTTGTGCTACTTGGTATGATTGGAGAAGAATACGCTGGGCATTTTCAATCCTATTGTTGTAGGCCTTGAAATACTGTGTCTTTTGCATGTCAGGTGGAAGACCGTCCAACATTATCCAACGTTCGAAGCATTCCCAAGGCGTTCTTCTCTCGGCAGCAGAAATGAACTGCGACTTTCCATTCACAAGACTAGATATGAGGGACCAGTTGTAAGAGTACTTTTGCACAAGTCCACAAAGCTCTTCGTCTTCAGATTGCGTCCACATCGAAGAATGGCGGTTTTCAAAGAAAGATTGCGGGGGCATAGCAAATTCTGTCGGCGGTCTAAATTGATGACCCATATGGAGCCGGTCACGGGTTTGTCGGTGCTCGGGAGAAAAGAGAGCCACTTGGGTACACTTTGGTGGAAGCGGAAGTGGTTTAGAAGAATGTGCATTTTCGTCGTCATCCTCCAGCGCATACCTAAAGCGACTAGGCTTGTGGGGAGGCTTTATCTCTTTGAGATTCATGCCACGTTCAACATACTTGCTCAGTGGAATCGCCGGTCGTCGCCAATGGGCATCCGGGTCATAGTCAGGACAGGCGCTATCCAGTCCGGGTACCTTAAGAGGTGCGCCAAACATGGGCAGCTCGAGAAGCATAGACTCGGCGGCGGGGCTATCTTGCAGTTCAAAGACTAGGTCTCCTTGGCCAAGACTAAACAGTGCTGAAGGTGGGAGAAAATCAAGCGGTTCGTGCAATTCTTCAGCATCAGTAGGAGTCGTCGCCGAGCTCGACGGGTCGAGATCTGGAACGGGCGGGGGTTTTTCACCATCAATATCCATAGCATCAGTGTGCCTTGGGGGAATACAGGCGGGAACTTGCATGGCAAGCCTATCTTCCTTCGTCGATGCTACCCATTCCGCACAGTCAAATGCTAGGCTCCTAGCTGCGGCCTGCTTCCACTTATGCTCCTGCCTAAAGTCAGTACGCATCCAGCGCATTTCCTGAAGAAGCGTATCCCAGTGTGAGGGTGGACGAGTTGGCTCTACTGCACGCTTTGGTTGTCGCAATGACCACTTGTCGCCTTGTTGAAGGTGGTATACTCGACGCAAGATACGACAGGCCTGTGCATCCTGTAAAGAAACGTTCAAATCTGTTGTAGTGATTGTTTTATGCGCCTGATACAATACCTCGTCTAATGGGCGCATCCATTTAGAAGACTGTATAAAAGTCTGAAAAAACAAAGGCGTAAAATAATTGCTCCCGGGTATGTATCCACCCTCGGGCGCTTCAGAGCCCAAATCCCGCGTGCGTTGTGGTTGCTTGCCAAAGATTACATGTGAATTCGGCGCTTTATTGGCAGCTTTCTTGTTGACGCGAGATAAAAGTTTCAAGTTAATGGTGCCGCTTGTCTTCGCCTTCTTTCCCATGATTTCAGACATTGTTTTCTGCCGCTTGTTGGGCAGCTCTGGTCCAGTGGAATGTTCTGTCGGCTTTCCAGGTGTGGAAGAATCGGCCGTCGTATTTTCGACGGATGGCCGAATATTTGGAGCGAGAAAAGGCTGTGTATGAGTAGCCTTTGGAGGATGACCATTACCAGCTTTGCATTCTGTGTTTTCGTCCGTTTCCGTGGGATTTGACTCTTGGCTATCTGGTATTTCTTTGTTGTCGGATATAGGAGAAGGAGGCAAGGTTTGATGCAATGGGTTGGTAGGATTTGACGATTCGCCTGATGTCGAGGACATTACAGATTGCTTTCGCACTAAGGCTGCGGACTCTTCAAGAAGCTGGGCACGAATGGCTTCTGAAGTAGAGTCCGTATCCTGTTTCTCGCTGAGTCTGGCCCTCTTGAGCAGTGGTTCATTTGCTTCCTCTCTATTTACATCTGGTCGGTCCATAATTGAGGTTGTATCATTTCCAGGACTAGTACCAGCAGAAACATCATGCGCAGCCGGAGTGGTAGCAGTGGCAGCCACTGATTCTGGTGAAGATGTCTCGGTCGTGATTCCATTGGTGTCGTGGTCAAGTGTCGTCGATGGTTTCTTTTCGGACTTGGCAAGATTTGGTTCCAAAGTGGATGTCGGCGCAGTGGGGGTAGGCGTGGTAGTGGCAGTTTTGAGGGGCAATGGAGACTGTGTTCCATTTGCAACTAAACTAGGGTTAACCTGCGGTTTGGCTCCATTGGTGAGGGCTGGTAGTAAGGCCAGCGTCGATGCTGGTGAGGTTTGCGCAGCTTTGGAAGTGGCAGTTTGAGGATTGGATTGCAATGAGGGAGATGGACTTGCGCTCGGATTTGCACTCGGGATAGTGGTAGCAGATGGTTGGAGCTTAGTCACAGCGGCAGATGAATTGGCCGAGGTTGAAGCCGTAGGTACTGGTGGGCTTGGGTTGGTTGATGAAGTATTAGAGGTAGCAGAAGACAGGTTTTGAGTCGCATTCGACCGGCCATTGGGTAATGTGGTGTCTGGTGACGTCTTTGCAGTCGTCTGGGGAGGTATGCCTTCGAACTTGAAAACATCACTTAGAGACAACGATGGTTTGATGATGTCGATGTGAAGATTAGGTGGTGTTTGTACAGCAAAGATGTGTGACGATTTATTCAGCCTACGCAAATAAATACCAGCTTAAATGTTAGCACAAGAAAAGCAAAAAAGAAAGACATATATCGAAGTCGAAGAGAGGGCTATATGAAAACGACTTACGTCAAAAGATCGTCTGCTTGGATGGGGCGCGACCCGTTGTGAGGAAGCGCGTCGCCCTTTGATCCATCATCGCTAATGTTGAACTCGCAGCCATGTGCGACAGCCCAAAGTTCACGATACTTTCGCTTTCGCGGCGGGATAATTGAACTAAGCGACAAAAATAATTAGTATAATGCATCGTTGTGATCGGAAAACTTCCCTCTTCCTGGCAGAGTAAATACATACCTTTGTTCATGGGTTCCTGATCGCATCAGCCTCGATCCATCGGCAGGCCCGACCACACTCATAGCATACAGTACCGCGACATCCGTTTTACGGAAAAACGGATGCACAGTGAGATTCCGAGTGATTTTTAAAGTCGAAAACCGTCAAAAAACCGAATATATTTGTAGGTTGAAGTGGTTGTTTTGATGAAAAACACGGTGTGAGTTAATCAAAAATTTAGAATGGGCCGGTTTTGCACGTCGATTTTTGGAGGGTGGTTGACAGGTGGTGATAGTGGTGTATTTTGGCGGTTCACCAACATCCAAAAACAACTTGTTAGTGGATCCCCAGGCAAAAATGCAGAATGTTAGTCACGGTTGGAATTTAGACTAGCTTGAGGGAGGGGAAATATAGATAATTAAAAAATTAAAAAAAAAAAAGAAGGACAAAGCAAATGGAAATAGATCATTGATTAAGGGGGGTGAGGCATGTTGATAAGCCTCTTATCAGCCAGATACTACTCCACTTCTAGCAGATTTTTTTCCATTCAAATGAGCCATATTGCGACCAGCGAAGCAATCCAAGGGAGACAAGTGACAAGGATTTGGTAGCTCCCGAGGCAGCTGTCAAATGTGGCTGAGTGCGTTGTGCCACATAGTGTGGCTGTCATTTTCCCATGTTTGAACTACGACTAATTCAAGTTTTCGCAACCAACACAAGCCTATCTATCCTTCATTCTTACATGACATCATGGCAGGCACAAATAATTTCAAAGCTCCTCGGATAGCCATCAAACTAGGCAATAAATCCACCCAAAATTCCGCTTCCAACACCTCCCCAACAAATCCCGCCCCCGTTCTAGGGAAACGACCTCGACATGTGGGCCTAGGAGGCTCAGATTCTGATAATTCTGACGATGAAGAACAATGTCGACATGAGGCGATTACAGGATTTGACATCAATGGTGCTGAAGATAAACCGGACTCCAGCTCAAGGAAAAATAGCCATGCGCCGCTCATTATAACGCCACAACCAACTCGTGATTGGAGAGCCGAAATCAACGCGCGACGAAGCGGGAATAGGTCCAATACTGTCACGAACGTAAACAAAGAAACCGACTTGCCCGACAGCGAAAAAAATATTACTTGGGGCTTGAATTTGCTCGAAAAAAGGCCTGATGCTAAAGAGTCGATGACTAAAGACCCAGCCCTGCCTGATAACCACAAAGACGAAGCGCCAAAATCAATAGAAGACCAAGCCTTAGATCGACTTCTCGGAAAAACCGAAAAGGAAGAAGTCAAACGAGTCATCAAAATTTCGGAGGCTGAAGCTCTCAAGCGCGATATCAATAGTGCTGCCGATACCCCTAACTTGAAGGACTATGACGACATGCCCGTGGAAGAGTTTGGAGCTGCGCTTCTCCGTGGAATGGGCTGGAATGGCGAAGACACACGCCCCAAACCCAAAACTGTGGCCCGTCGCCCCAATCTCCTTGGCCTAGGGGCTAAAGAGCTTAATGAGGAGGAGAACCTCGGCGGATGGAATCACGGGAACAGAAAAAGACCACGCCTTGCTGAATACAACGAACGCGCATCCCGGCCTGATAAAAACATGCCGCGAAACAGTTATAAAGAGGAACGTCAACGAGAAAGGGAGCGTGAAAGTGGATACTCCAAGCATCATCACCACAATCGCGAACGTGAAAAGGACCGTCAACGAGAGGCCGATCGAGACCGTTATTTCAGGGACGGCGAAAATCGTCGCGGGCACAATCGCAACCGAGATCATGAAAGGGATGAAGGCCACGGCCAAAATAAGTATAGAGACAGCAGAGACAGAGACAGAGACAGCAAGCATAATCGGGACGGCAATGGTAATAAAGACCGCGGCTCTAGATCCTCAAGACGATGACTACAACACTGTTACAATGTCGGCTACTTGAGCTTATGACGTCACCAAACATAATATGATGGATTTCCCTGCGCTCGCACATACGGAACAGATGCTAGAAGTTGATGAATAATACATTCGGACGGAAACCTTTCTGTTTTTTCATTTGCGCATATCACACAAATCAGCATTGACTACTATCTAAATATCTAAATGGTGGCCTAGGTGCTAAAAATCTCATCCCGGATCACGAAACACAAAAGGATGTATCTCTCCATAACGTAGCTACCAAGGGAAAATATGACATCAAACAACAGATATAATTATATGTTAGAACATAAAAGGAGTAAATAGGGGTCTTTGCCATGAGTCGTAGCCAACACAAGTATTGAAGAAATCGAAAAGAAAAGTAGAACAAGATGAGAAAACCATAACAATAGGGTTCAGGGTTGGCAGAAAGTCAACGTCGACTTCGACGCTAAATAATGAGAGAACTCCAAAAAACGCAAGCAAGTAGAAAACGACCGCGAACCTGCGCAAGGCGAATAAAGCAAGACAGAAACTTATAAAACTGAAGCGAAAACAAAATAATGCACAAACTAGATGCATGACTTGCTCTTTGCTCGGTTAATCAACCTGATCTTGTGACGTCACAGTACCCCTTCTCTCCATCCGCCTGCGTCGTCTGTTGTTTTCAGCCATGGAATCAGTTGCTGACGGGCTCATGAAACTATCCTGGCTTTCTGTTGGTATGAGACCCATCCCATCAGGAGACTGGGGACCAACCGGGTAAGGTGGATCATTGCCCCGGATTACTGGGTGTTTGCTTTGGCTGCCTTGAGGGTCGTTTCCGAAGCTTCCGCGGCCAGAATCTCTGCGATAACGACCGCCCGTGGGTGTTTCATTTCCTGACAAACTACTCAACGAGTCGCGACGGTGACGATCTCTGCGTGCATTCGCAGCTTCTTCTTCGGTCAGACGACGCAGTGTGACACGTTTATTGTCACCGTCCACTGTCATCTTGACACGTGCACCACTGCGGGTGGGCGTGGTCTCTATAATAGAAGAACCGTCCTCATCATCTGAGCGTCTATGTGGAGGCTGTGAAGTTCTTCCGGTCTTGGACATATGCTTAGCCTGCTCACGAGCTAAGACACTGGCAGAAGCCACTGCGGCAACTGCCGCTGCATCATTGGCTCTTCTACGACTTGAAGATGTCCGGCGCGTATACCGTGTGTTGGAAGGCAAAGATGTCATAGAGTCGCGACGCTCACTAAGATCAGACTCAGCATGGCGCCCACGGGGGCGGGACGCCGATCGAGTCCCTCTGTGGTCAGAACGGCTAGCATTAGGAGGCATACTTGAGGCAGTGTACGAGTCGATATCAGACATGGGCATGCTCGATTGGGTAGCCGAAGGGGGCAGCGTCGATGCAGGCGGCATACTAGATCCGTATCTAGAATAGTTTCCAGAAGAAGACTCATCTTCAGAAAAGTATGAGCTCATTGTGGTAGCAGTGCGCGTAGGGGCTCGGTGTGAGGGCCTTCTAGGGTTGTCACGGGGTGATCCAGAGCTATCGCCAGTTAACCGGGAGCCGCTAACACCAGATTGGAAAGCTTCTTCATCACGGCGCAGATTCTCTTCTTCTTCCTTCTTACTGCCACGCCATTTCGCAAGCCAGCCCATACCAAGTCCACCAAATAGGCCCTTGGCAGCGTTATCTTTGGAAATCCTCTTTGCGAGGCGGTGAGAAGGGCTTTCGTAACCGTCGTCATCCTCTCCATAGTCTAGACGAGAACGAGCAGCAGAGCGGGAAGGGGAACGATGACGACGGGGAGGCGATTCAAGCACGGAAGCACCTCTATAAGTAGTGTCTTCGGCAGCAGTGACTCTAGAATCAGTGTACATGGTGTTTCGAGATGCCGTCACATTCGAAGGCCCAACACGCGACTCGTAGTCTTCGGTGAAGTAACTTTCAGTGTCCTGAGGATGGCGTGGCGGAAGGTTACTACGAGAATATTCGGTTGAAACAACAGAGTATTCTTCATCAGGGCGGCGGCGATCATCCTTTTTGCCGACCCAGCTACTAGCAGCTTTTACACCACCAATCGCAGCACCAGCAGCAAGCAACTTGCCCAAGAAGCCTGTTTTCTTCTCTTTTTCGGATTTCTCGTTGTAGTAAATATGCGAGCCAGAGTCGTATCTGGAGGTTCCACCATAGCTAGGGCTGTATGGCCTCGAGTGGTCACGTCTACTGCTCCTGGCTCTGCTGTGACTGCGACTGCGTCTGCCACTAGAATCATGGGATTTATCCTTTCGCAGACTGTTAATCATGAAGGCGCCTGCCAGTGCTGCAATGGGAGCAAGCCACTTCTTCTCATGTTTCTTATCCTTTCGAGAATCAAGGACATCGCTGCTATTGCCATTAACAAATTCGTGGCGTGTGGACCCATAAGATCTATAGTCCAGGACAAAATAGGCCGCCAGCATAAAAGCGGTATGGATCGAATAGACAATAAACCATACTTTCGATGCACCATAGAGCGTGAGGCCGAGAGGAACTTGAACAATACCCAGGAGTGTCAAGAAGCGGCCTCCCCACATGTGGATATAGCGTCTAACTGAGCGTTCCGCTTTGATGTTCTCAACGAGACGATCGCCCAGAATATAGCAAACATACATGACGAAAAGCGCGACTCCAATTCCATGGTGGGGGTTTGTTAAGTTGCGCTTTGGGCCAACCGCAAAAAAGCCCAGCATAAACGACGCAAGGAGTAGCAAAGAGCCAAATATGAGTAGCTGATTGTGCCATTTCCTACCTCGACTAGCCGACCGAAAAAAGCGAGTGCCGAATATGGCAAAGGGAACAATGAACAAGAATACTATAGCCGCTATAACAGCGTGGGCGACAACTAGACGTCGATATTCGGTCCATGTCGAAAATCGGTTGGCCATCCCTATATAACGATTTGTTAGCAAGTTTTAGTTTGGCGTGGGCAATCACAGTTTGCTGTGTAAACGCACCATTGTATCGCATAGTCTCGAAGTTGAGACCTTGGAGATTAGGCAGTAGAAATGAGTTTTTGGAGAAGTCCCAAGTCCCATCTCCCACCGACATAGTGTCAGAATCATAGGAGACGGTCCCAGGGCTAGACAAGTCGTCCGCGACCGATGCCATATCGGCGACAGCCCGATTATGATTTTGATGGTGTGAGTTTGGCGATATACTGTGTTTCGAGATAACTGAGGAAATTTGTCCGTTCAATAGTCGAGGCAGTGGTTCAAGTCGATATTTCGAAGGCGGTGAATAAACCCTTTGTCGTCTAGAAGTTGCCGCTTCGAATAATGATTCTAAGAAAGTTCCGTCGTGTCATATAAAATAGCAGGAATGGAAGTATTGTTACAGGGCTGACTGGAATGCACGATTCTCGCAAAAGATATCTCGTCGCACACTATTGGGTCGAAGTTTTGCTGTGCGCGAAAGATGCAGGACGTTTTTTTTTTAAAAAAAAAAAATTAAAAGCGGCAGTGAATAAAATGCTAATAGAGTAATTGCAAACTTCCCGTCAGTGCCAAAATCCACAGCTGTGGAAGTAAACAAAAGAAGCAGAATTTCCGTGGCAAATAAATGAAGCTTGCTTAACGTGTAGATAAAAGTAAGGGAAAAAGCTTATAAGGAACCAAAGAAAAAAGCGACTTTCGATTCTCCCTAGATGACACAAAAGGTAGTCAACGGAACAATACAGCATCACTTAAACAAGAAAAGAAGAGACAAGCAGTAGAAAGCCAGAAGTCCCAATGGCCACGTCGGCGGGGTGATTAAGTCGCACTGTGCTGTGCTGTGATTGACCAGGCAACGCTATCAGCGACCCACACAAGCTTCTTATCATCACGTGCTGGTGACATTCTACTCAGGGAGATTGAACTGCACATGAAGAATTCAAAATTTGAATTAACTTCTGTTCCTTTTTTAGGCCGGCGCATGGGATTCTGTCGTGTCTCCCTGGGTAACTGCTTGAACTTGGTACAAAGCGCTTGCAGATAGCGGCTAATTCACAACCCCTGATTCTCCTATAACCCTACCCTCATTGCCTACTTTATTCAATGCAATCTAGACCGGATGTTAACAACAATAATAAGGCATCGGTCTATTTAAGTAAATCTATATTACAAATGACTTCTCTCTCGGTCGCTTAGACCAATCAACTAGCCAATCAATCGGCCCAGCCAAACGCATCCCCAATCGACATCGTGTTGCACCGTGTGCCAATGAGGGCAACAAGAATAGCAGCCAAGTCCACCACAAGTAGCACAGCAGCCGCCATCATGAAACGAGGGCTGAAAATGCGATAGAGCATGAGGTGTCGTCTCAGATATCCCGCCCAAACCATGGTAGCCAGCGCTTCTACGGCGTAAAAGGCAACAAATGAAGCCAGGGCTGTACTGACACTCTCCAAGACACCACGGCGCTTGGGACCTACTTTCCAGAGGACAACCAGAGGCACGACCGTAACCGCCGTGATCTGGCCGGCAAAGGTGTTTAATACGATGAATAGGGGGCTCCATGGGTAACGCACATTCATGAGGGGAATGAAAGCCGCATCCCATTGAATGGAGCTGAGAGTAGCCTGGTGGCCAGTAGTAAAGAAGTGGAAGTTTCCCAGAATAGCGAGCATAACGGGACCAATCGTTTCGCTAGCGAGAAAGTTCAGATCAAGTATCTCAACCAAAGACAGAACCTGCCAAAGCATGATGGCTAAGGAGCCAACACCTACAGGCTTGGAAAGCAAAATGCAGGCACCAATGACATTGAGGGGAAGGAGAAGATACCGAGCACCGTTAGCATTTCCATATCCTAGAATGATAAATTTGTTGCCCTGATTCTTCTCACGGGCAGGGACGACTGCAACGCTGGGAGGAGCCCAAGTGAAAGCAGTTGTGCCAGACACAAAGATCAAGGCAAGTGTGATTTGAGCGATGTAAACACTGGCGGACTTCAACGAGCCCTCGGGAAGATTGGGGAACCAGTTCCCATTGTTGGCAGCATCAACAGCCCAGTGAAGAGCAGACATGACTAAGCAGAAACGGAAGAAAATGTTGACCCAGATCGGAGCGAATCCTTCGTATGATCGAGAAGGCAATAAGAAAGACTTAATTATCACAGGAAGAACCAAGACAGTGGTGATGGGAATTGCGAGTTGCAAAACAGAAGATGTGGATGACGAGGCTGATGAGTAGTAAGTCGACGTGCAATAAGGGATTTGTTCTTCACGACAGAGCTTTGACACGGATGCCACGCGCGCTAGAAGGACAAACATGACTGAGTGGTAGACAGCAACAGTGCGATCTTTCCATGACCTAATCTGCAGCGAAGCGACGGCTGAGCAAAGACCAAAGGTTGATATCATGAACAGCGAAATGGAATCCTCCCAAATAGTGTAAGAGTTAGACGCAAACCCAGCGGATTGTGTAATGGCGAAGATGAGACTGAGCCAACCCCAGAAGTTTGTAGGAAGAATGTTGAAAACAGATTTGCTGTACTTGTGTAAGCCAACTAGAACTGCCAAAGAGCTTATGATGCAGACTGCAGCTAGGGAATACATCCACTGGAAAGACCCAAGAACCATAGATGCAGCGAAGATCAAACCGCCAATGGGCATGCCAGTAGTGATGGCATTGACGACTAGGCGTTTATTGAGTGTCTTATAAGCAATCTCTTCTTCTTGGCCACCAATACCGCTCATTTCAAAGCCGGTTTCAGCAAATTCCAAATCTAGATTTTCGATGATGGCAAAGTCTTCGTCTTCATCCTTAGAAGCATACGTTACGAGTACCAGAACGCCAGCGGCCATGACAGCAATGCCCATAAGCATCATGGGTATATCGAACCGGGCCCATAGTCCCTTGCAAACTGCCAAAGTTTCACTCTGAAAGTGGGAAAACAATTCAACAATCTTCTTGGCATCGCGCGAGTCAGAAGCATTAGCCTTTTCCCAAAGACTCATAGGGCTCCCAGCGTTAGTCGCCTGATCTAGGCCACGAGCAGCATGGTAGGAGTTTTGATACCGATGAATTTGGGCGCTCGTGATGTGCGAAACTGTAGCCAAGTTGTCCCAGGCGTTGTCCTTTAGGCGGAAGAAAGCCTCCTCAATGGGCCCACCGAGATTGTTGTAGGGAATCGGGATTCCGAGAAGAAGAGATAGTGTGGGAACCAAGTCAATTTGGTTGATAGGGCGAATTTTGGCATTGGCAGGCGGATAAACAAACTCGGGCTTGGTGCGACCAAAGAAAGGCCGTTTAGAATACATCCAAAGAGCAGCCTCAACCTCATCATCACTTTCTCCGCCATGATCACCCTTGGAGTCCATGCCATGGTCTCCCATGACAACGAGTAGGGTGTCGTCGTCGATCTTTTCCGTGATTTCGCGAATGAATTTGTCCATCTGGCGAAGTTTCGACGCCATGGCGGTGTGCTCAGGGCCATAGCGGTGTCCGGCATGATCCACTCCGAGAAGATGACCTATGAGGACATCCCATTGCCCTTTTTGGTCATCTTTTAAAAGAGGGAAAATGTGTTCAATCACACCATTATCCACGGTGTGCAAGTCCCAGACGTTGAAACTATCATAAGCACGGCTAATGTTTGCTTCAAAATGGTCAGGGAATAAAGAAAGCCAGGTATCGTCGCCAAGATGAGCGATGCGCTTTCCATTTTTGCGCAATTGGGCCAAGATATTGTCTTCTTCAATTGCGGTTCCAGCAAAGTTGCTGCCAGCGTCAATGAAAGTAGGCAGGGTTCCTGTTGTCAGCCCTTTGAGGCGCTGAAGAGTTGTGGTAGGGGGGTCGGCAATGAAAGGCCGCAGGAAAGAGTTTTCAGGAGCTTTAACAGCAGACTCGTGTAGATACGTTAAAGCATTGTGGTAAATTTGTGCCGGGGATGAATCTGAAGGCGGGACAGTAAAGTCGTAGCGAAGAGCATCAATCAGGATAATGACGGCCTTGTCAAAAGACTTAGGGTGCCAGCATCCGCCATCGACAGAGCCCGAATTCTTCCAAGAGCCTATGCTTAGAGCTGGCGCAGCAACCGGAGGCACAGCGCATTCTGACGATTTATCCAGTATAAGACGTGTGAGCAAGAAGCCCCGAGTGAAAAGCAGAATCCCAATGCTATGGACCAGCAGCATCCACATCCAAAAGCTTGCTGTCCACCACCAACGCTTCTCATAAGCTGACTTCTTCTTGGCTTTTAAAGCACGCTTCTTGAGCTCGGATGCAGCACGCTGCGCTTCTGATTCGGGAGTCGTAAGGGTTTGACAGGGGCCCGGGAGTTTGCCCTTCTTAGCATCGTGCCGATTTTTAATCTTTTGTGCCCGTGTCCATTTCTTAGCAATTGCTTTGTATTCGTCGACGGACGGATTAGGGTGAGAGCCGGACGGTGACATGATGATATATCGATCAAGAGATTGTCGTCTAGCCAGCTGGTCACTAGTAAGGCTTGTTGAATAGCTCGAAGTATCAGTGACAAATACCTTTGGCTGAAAAAAGTGAAAAAAGTAAGAAGAAACGCCGAGAGTGCGTCGGGGTGGAAGCTTCCGCGGAGAGCCGTATTAGAGGTGCATTACAGGACAAGAAGGAATGGGGTTAATGAATAGAAAGAAAAAGAACAAAGTAATAGCAAATCAGGCCAATGAAGTCGAGGGGGCTTCGTGTTGACCAAAAAGGGCGGCTGACTAGTCGACCCAAAGTATTTAATAAAGAGCGACCTAGGACATAAGGAAGAGAAAGCAAGTAGCTTGCATGGCTAGAGAGGAAAAAAAAAAAGGTTGAAGCTCATGGCGGTGATAAGTCATGATATCAGAGCTTGGGCTTAGTGGCCTTTAGCAGATTAGCCGCAGTTATCCCGACGGTTTTTTTTTTCGGTGGGTTTTTTTTCAGGCACTATTATAACTGCTTTCCGAGCGGGCTAAGTTTTAATATCATGAATCACGAGGAACAGTAGGGTGGTGGTTAGGTTCTATCTGCCTTAGACTTTTGCAAAACACAGTTACCAGATAGATTATTTCTCTTTGATTGTCAAACACTATAGAATAACAAACATCGCGTATTTGTTAGCCCTAGAATCTTCCATCATCTCTTTCCGTGGAGCAATGCCTGGCTCGAAAACATATAGTCTACGCGCGTCACTACAACGAGAAAGCCATACAATAGGCCTCTTGTATCACCATCCCTCAGTTGTTATTGGCCTTCTTTTAAAAAGCATCGGGCACGAAATTTCGATGTAATATTCAAATGAAAAGCACGATAAGGAGAGGTCTTTAACTAATAATTTCCAATGGGTGGTCTAGCTGTAAAAGTTTGCGCTTGCTGCAGAACTCTTAGAATCAAGCTCCAACATAACCCATGCACAGGCCACAAGCCAAGCTTGCCAAACAATGTCCAAAGTACCTTGTACCTTTTTTTTTTTCGATCCCTAACCCACAGCCTTTTTGTGCCTCTGATGTTGCCTTGGTTATTTTTGCCATCTATTTTTTTTTCACTTCGTTTCCCTTCGAGCTTTTCTTCAGCCTTTCATATCACCTCATCGCCATCATCTTTTCTTATCTCTTCCCCTCTGATTTTTCGCCTTGCCTGTCGAGCTCACTATCCCTGGTCTTGTCTGCTTTTCCTCGCGACGATATCAAAACCCTGAACCCCCCGCAGTTACTGCAAGCTCCCTGCACTCTCATTTCCACATAAACTTCACCACCCCACGAAGTCCATTCCAACCATTGCCTCATTTACCCGGGCTCATCATAGTCATCAATACGGTCTGAATCAACGCCTATGCCATTAGCTTGATCCACAGGATAACCAGAACTTGCGTCTTCTACTTTTCTTACCCGACGCCCATTCACTGACCCCACCATTTCGATCTCAATCTCAATCTCGAGCCGATTGTCGCCGCTGCATCTAATAACCTCCCCTCTCAATACAATCTCACACTCGATTGCAATCATGTCAACCAACGGAATGTCTAGTGGTCACAACCAACACAAGGCTTCTGATAGCTACAACACCACGGAGCAACAGTCTTCCAATGCCAGTCCGACCCAGGAGCCTACCAAGGATGAGGTTGGCTGGTTTTTTGTCCAGCAGTACTACACTACGCTGAGCAAGTCTCCTGAAAAGCTTCACGTAAGTTCCGCCCAAATCCATTTGCGTACATTCCACAATCTAACTCTTGTTGCCTTCGTGTCGCTAGCTTTTCTACACCAAGGACTCTCAATTCGTCTACGGCGAGGAGGCCCAGGTTTCCAATGTTTCTGTCGGCCGCTCCGTAAGTTTCAATGCCTCCCTCCGAATATCATTTATGGCTTACTCGATATTAACAATTTCTTTTTAGGCCATTGAGGAACGTATTCGCCAGCTTGGCTTCCAGGACTGCAAGGTTCGTGTCAACAATGTGGACTCTCTGTCCTCCTTTGACAACATCGTTATCCAAGTCATTGGCGAGACCTCCAACAAACAAGAGCCCCCTCGCAGGTTTGTCCAAACCTTCGTTCTAGCCAAGCAGACTAGCGGATACTTTGTTCTGAACGATATCTGGCGCTTTATTATCGATGATGAAGAGGAAGAGCTTGTTCCTGAGCAACCCGCTACCGAGACCGTTGCTCCTGAGGGTGAAGAGAAAGCTGTGGAGACTACTGAGCCTGAGATAGATGAAGAGAAGGCTCCTGAACCCCAGGCCGAAGTTGTCTCTGAACCCATTGCTGAGCCAGTCGCTGAGCCAATTGCCGAGCCCGCTGTTGAGGAGGAGGCCGCTCAGAATTCCGAGGCCGTTGCTGAGCCCGAGGAGGACGTGGAGGAGAAATCTTCTCAGCCTGAAGCCCCTCAGAAGGATGAAGCTAAGGCCCCCGAATCCAAGCCCGAGGAGCCTAAGCCTGTGGCCATCCCTGCTACCAAGGAGGAAACACCTGCTCCTGTCAAAGCCCCCGCCCCTGCCAAGGCTCCTGAGCCTGTTGCACGTCCCGTACCGGTTGTTCCTATGACTTGGGCTGGTCGAGCCGCTGCTGCCGCTGCTGCCGCTGCCGGTCCCAAGGCTGCCGCTGCCGGTCCCAAGGCGACTGCTCCCTCTGCCAAGACTCCTGCTGCTTCTTCCGTAGCCACTAACAAGGCTTCTGCTGCTTCTCAGGCTACTGCTACTCCCACTGCTGTCGATGCATCGTCTAGTAGTGAGTGGCAGACTGCTGGCAGTGATTCTAAGCGCCAGAACCGTCCCCAGTCGATGGTTGGTGGCTCTCACGAAAAAGAGACAGTTAATGCCTATGTCAAGTCTGTCAGTGACAAGATCAACGAAGCTGATCTCAAGAACACCTTTTCCGCATTCGGCCAGGTTGTTTACTGTGACATTAATCGCGCCAAGGTAAGATTCAACACTGATTCTCACATCATCAGTTAGATGCTATAAAACACAAACTAACATCGACATAGAACTGCGCCTTTGTTGACTTTGCCAACATGGAGGGCTACAAGGCCGCTTTCACTGCAAACCCCCACACTATTAACGGTGAAACCATCATGGTCGAAGCCCGCAAACCCAAGACTGGAGCCTACGGCAACTACCCTGGATCCAACTTCAATGGTCGTGGCGGTATGGGCCGTGGCCGTGGAAACTTTAACGACCGTGGTGGCTACGCTCCACGCGGAAACTTTGGCCGTGGTCGTGGTGGTGGTGCTCCTCGTGGCCGTGGTCCTCAGATCTCCAACGCTTAGAATGCTGCGTCTCCTTAGCCAGGCACGCATGTCGATTCCAAAAATCAACATCTTGGTCACATAAACAGGTATATGAGCCAGCGGCAGGAGGGATCACACTCCGAATTGCGAATCGACCATCCAATCAAGTGTGTGTCCCAACACCATCAACCGTTAGTCTGTGCCGACCCGAGTCCCTGATCTAACTTCTAGGCCAAGGACTCCTGTCATTAAAAACAAAAAAAACCTATCAATTCATACGTCGAACCATCAAAACCGAAAACCGAAGACTGAGCAGTCAGTATTAGCAGCCCTACTTACACCACCATCATTTGTGTGTGGGAAAAGTCGCACGGAAGTTTCTTTTTTTGTTTTTTTGCGACCTACTATCTCTTTGACGATCGGTTCGGCTCCTTTTCTCTTTGTCGTTCTTTCTTGTGCGCTTGGGGCTTTTGTTTTTCTTATTTCATGGGAGTCGGTGGCGATTATCTGTTTAGCATTGCACCCATAGGGTTCTACTTCTTCTTTGAAAGGCGTCAGGATTTTACGGTTCAATTTCATTTTACATGCATCTTCATATTTCTTTTTTGTCTTTATTTATACAGGTGGAAGAAGATATCAGATCAGGCCATGGTATGTTACAGATATTTACTAATGAAGTGGTGAAAAACTCGAATGGAAGGACTTGAGTCTTCTTCGATAGTGTTGGGTTGGTTGAATGGTGATAATGCATGATAGCCTACGGGCTTTCTCGGAGAGACGAAAACTTGACATCTACATAATAGACAATATTCTACGTGAATAATGAAACCCCCGAAAAAAAGAAAAAAAAGGGCATTATTAATCTTAGTAGCAGAAAAACATGGCCAAGCATAACACAAACTCCACGCGTCTGGTATTTCCCACTTTACGCGCCTCTACCCCTTGTTTTCTTCGCCAAGGCTTGTTTAGCTCAAACATAGACCAGCTTGTTCACTGCGGAACGATCCCCGCCATAAAAAGTCAATTTCTTGTGCTATATGCGTCATTGTGCAGCGTGATCTGGAATCAACAACTCAACTTCTCATTTCAATTCTATCTCGTGCTGTCTACATCTACATATAAGTATTATACACAACATGGACGAGACAACATGCCAACAGCCTCGCAACCATGAGGAGTTACAATATCTTGACCTCATCCGCGAGATTCTTGAGACTGGCGAACACCGCCCTGATCGGTAACAACTACTATGATTTTGAAGCAATGCGATCTTAAAACGAGGCTAACTTGGCATAAAACTAGTACCGGCACCGGCACAAAATCCATTTTTGCACCTCGGCCAATGAAGTTCAATCTTACCCGCGACAGCCAGGACGTTCTTCCACTCCTCACCACCAAACGAGTATTCACACGTGCCGTCATCGCCGAGCTACTTTGGTTCATTGAGGGCAGCACATCTTCAATTCCGCTGAGCGAGGCTGGTGTCAAGATCTGGGATGGCAATGGCTCGCGCGAGTTTCTTGACAACGCGGGTCTCGGCCATCGTGAAGTCGGCGATCTGGGGCCTGTATACGGCTTTCAGTGGCGCCATTTTGGAGCCGAGTATGTGGACGCCAAGACAGACTATACGGGTCAAGGTGTTGATCAGCTGGCCGAGGTTATCCACAAACTCAAGACCAACCCGTACGACCGGCGTATCATTATGACGGCTTGGAACCCCGCAGATTTGAAGAAGATGGCGCTGCCGCCGTGCCACATGTTTGCGCAATTCTATGTCTCGTACCCCGGAGCGAAAGAGGATGGGGAAAAGCCCAAGGGCCACTTGCATTGCCAGTTATACCAGCGGTCGTGTGATATGGGTCTAGGCGTACCCTTCAACATTGCTTCGTACTCTTTGCTTACACACATGATTGCCCGTACAACAGACTTGGTTCCTGGCAGCCTGACGCATGTTATGGGCGATGCACATGTGTATCTTGACCATATTTCTGCCCTTCAAGTTCAGTTGGAGCGCCAGCCGCGAGAGTTTCCTACCCTAAAGATAACAAAAGAGAGCGGGTGCAGCATTGACGGGTGGAAGGTCGAAGACTTTGTAATTGAGGGGTACAATCCTCATAAGGCTATCTCTATGAAGATGTCGGTGTAATGCTAGACAAAGATGATGTCACGTTGGTGATCTTACGCTATCTAGTCTGTGTTTCGCCTTCTTGGATGCTAATGCTACAGGCATGGATGTGCATGTGTCTATGTGTTTATGCACCCCTTTGTCCAAGCATAAGCAGATGCATGATTGTATATGACCTTTGGAGAGACGAATCCATATGCCAAGTGTATGACGTGTGCTGAACTAGTTATGTACAAGTATTGCTGGTCTGCAGGACTACATGTTCGGAGACCTGAGTAGCATCCCATTGTTCTCGTCGTCTTTTTTTCTTTTTTGTCGACAGAGAGTGTTGTACTTGGGTACAATCCCGCCCGCCTCATGCATAATACTGAAACACTGGAGACTGATCGTCCCCGGATATTGATTGATACCCACACTGTGACATATTCTGTGCTGCATTCTCCCCACCTCATGCTGGGTACTTTTGGTAGTGCGCTTCATGACCTTTTGGCTTTTTTGTTCTTGCAAAACTAGGGCTGGTGCAGAAATCTATGTTTCTCTCGTTACATAATATAAAGTACAAGACACAAGCAAGCTGCTCTAGCATGCTAGAGAGTCAGCCCACTTGATTCATGGGCATTGAGGGGGGCGCGGATGGTAGGAAACGAAGGGAAGTCACAGACTCTATGTTTGCTAGCTACAACGGCAGGCGGAATACGGCTGGAGGGATCTTTGCAAACGCTTCAAGTCTCCATTATGCTGTGACCATCCACATGTACTCCTACACTGATGCATGCATACGAGATGTAGCTCCCCCATGGGCAATGCTACTTTGTGGAAGAACTGCGCCCGCCAATTGTTGCATGTATACTATCTTGCATCACCTATGAGGCACCAAAGCCGAATGGATTTTTCCAAGTAAGCAATAAACAAGGACCAGAATGCGGTTCATGGCATGTAGAAAACGAAAGGGCATATGGTGTCGACAATACAGCGAAATTGTATTGTATTGTAAGTCTTGGCTAAGCTCGTTGTCCGCCAACATTCCGAAGTCAGCTAGGCTAGTAATCGGGTGCAGTCATTGTTTGCCCCGTACGGGTTTTGTACCCTAGAGAGCACAGTCGGTTTTGTTGAAATACCACCTTTTCATGTGGATGACGCGGCCTCTAGTCTCTGCCGTAAGCATTGATCCGTACTCCAGTTGTGATTTTGGTGTGCCTTTACAGTACCACAATACGGAAGGGGCTGATAGGTTGATAGTTCTTTCAGTCGATTAGCAACAAGAGCCATACCCGTGACTCTGTAACGCCGATGTCATGCTCTTGTACTGGATATAGTACAGCGAAAGCTGGGCTACGGCCTATTCAAGACCAGTACCGCTATCCCCTCTAAATTTTCTCGGAACTGACCCTAGTCTGCTGGAATCCTTATATCTCCTTTGTCTTAGGCACCTATGTCGAAGTTAAGCTTTGAGGCTATTGTGATTTGTGATGGGAGGGAGAAGAGAAGAGTGTGAAAAAAGATGGGAAAAATAAAAGAGGAGAAAGCTTGTAGCAGATGTTAGGGACACCCTACTCAGTGTCACAGCTTGCACCCACCAGTCAAGAACAAGTTGAAGCTTGTTTGCTGTTTGCTGTTTGCTTGACGAAGAATAGTGGACTAAATACTTTTACTATTAAGCAAGCCCTGCCCTGTTGGCTCTTGTTATCTTGGTTATCTACTCTTCGGACACGGTAGCATGATCAGCCACACCGGCAAGAGAGAAGTCGTCCAATAAAGATTTTTGTAAAAGTAAAAATAAAAAATAAAAAACTCCCACGATGTTCGCTCCAGTCACAGCAACTACCTCGAAATGGAGCAGAGTGAAAATTTTTCAGTCTGCATCTCCCAACTGTCTTTTCGGTCATCACCAAAACGACGAGCATCCCAGATCTTGAAAAACAATGCTCAGTTTTCAAAACACGAGAGAAAACAACCCCAAATAAAGCCCGTCATCGATATTGACCCTTGCTTCTATTTTTCCATACTGGACTTGGCATGTTCTTTTGTTCTTCCCTTTTGATGATACATACTTAATATTATGGCCCCTTCAAAAGAACCTTTGGCTAGGCCAGGTCCGGGCTTTCCTGATCGATCCGATAAAGACGCCGCCCCTCAAGGAGTCTGTTGCAGATGGGCTAAACTCAATCAATCGTCGCCGCCGAAATGCGTCTGAAACTGTGGAAAGCTGTGACAAAGGAGAAGGACAAAGAACCTGAAATTGAAGGGCAAGCAAATCGAACGATTTCCAAGATTGACTCGAAATATATCGGTTTCTAGGTGTGCTCAGAGGCTAGCGATAACTCTGCCGCAAATCTCCTTGCCCTCTTTGCTAATGCACTGCCTATCGAATATTCCAGTCCGTCGACAAGACAATAAAGAACCTACTCTTTACGCCTCTTCTCCAGCGGCCATCGCCCTGCTAATATGGTATTACCCATCTGATTTGTCTGACCTAGAGCTTGTCTGAATCCATCCACGCAAAAACATGGCGCTTTTCGGTATGATTTCCCCCAGGGGCACTTTTGTGACCCTCTCCTTAGCCAGCCTGGATGGGGTCTTCGTTTCTCTTTCCCTTTCCCTTCTCTACCTTACCTGTTGCTTTGCTTCCCAGGTTTTTATTCCTAGCATCTCTCTAGATACACGCCCCTCTCCCCATCTCGCCTGTTGTCTCCACATCTGCATTTAGCAAGGCACCTTTGTCAGTCGTGGAGACGATTATTTCCAAGTGCGCGGAGTTCGGCGGCCTTTTTGCAATGGTCCTCTTTTTGGCTGCTTTTGTTTTTCACTGATACTGATACATTACGTTTCCGGCATGAAAAAGTGCTACTCACCAGCTTCTTTAAGCTGTGCTTCTTCTTAATAGAGCCTGATACTCTCTACAGAAGAACCTTTGTGCCATTTTGTCTGCCCGAAACAAGTCGCTTAACTAATTAACAAAGCACTTTTATTCCCAGTGAACTTTTGAAAGGACCGACAACCTAAACCTGAGCGTTAATGCTTGCTGGATATAATAAAACACCGCCCCGTACTAAACAACAGCAGCAACAAGCAACATGTTCGTCCTGTCTCTAATATTGATTACATTGCCCGAATATTGAAAAAGAAAGAAAAGGGTGTTTCAACACCACACAATAAGATCGAGTTATTTTTATTTTTCCCTTGGGTAAACGACGTCCTTTGTGAACGACAATAATCCTTGTGCTTCGTCTTTGTTGTCTTCCGATTCTCATTCCATCCGTCCGTTTCAACTTGGCTCTAACTGACTAAAGTGTGAGAACCAGGAGGAGCGAGGATTTGATGCAAGATCACGCTTCACGCTGCCTTTTTCTGTGTAGCAAAAACAAAAGTTCGACAGGCTAGGCCTAGCAAGATAATAAAAAAGGTCCAATCCCTAGTGAATAGGGTAGTCCCGCAGCGCCCGTCATATCATTATTCTCCCTGAGTTTCTGCCGTCCTATCTCTCTACTTGCTCTCACCACAACACAGCTATCTCTCTCTATACCTTGCGTCCTGTAGCACTCACCACCTCTTCATCAACTCAACAACCTTCCTGTTATCTACAAAAAAGGGAGAGCAAACATCTTTCTCGACATCCATTACATTATATTACATTGCATTGCATTTCATTACATTACACACAAACATTTAATTCCGGTAACAGTTACAACTCCGGCCGCAGTTTCTCGTCGACTGTGGGACCATGAGGCTTTGACAGGAAGCTCGCTTTTTGCTTACAAAATATTGCCTAAGACAACTTTCGTCGATCACAGTGCAACACTTGCCATCCATCAGCACGTAGGCATCTGAATTCCGACGAATTTCTGTACTTGGGCCCCCAAAAGTTCAAGAACGAATAACCGAGAGACCCTACAATGGCATCTAAGCCTGACACCAGCCTGGCTGTCACCCACCATACGATTTGCTCACATTTATTTTTTCCATTTGCCCACTATTCTGCAGTCCCCGTTGCTCGTCTATATAGTGAGTGAACGGAGCAACATAGCCAGGTACTAGACGCACGCCCACAGGCGTCTCACTAGACTGCCTCTGTTATTTTACCTACCCGCCCTCTGGAAGAATATAACTATACATATATGCCGCTACCTATTCCCATGGATCATTACTCACGCTTACCCTCTCGTAACCTTCTCTCCCTTACCACACCAATCCCTCTTCCATCTAGAGCTCTATCATATGAAAGCTCATCGTCGTCGCCTCTCCGGCGGCGACTCTCTATTGACGAAGACCTTCGGTACCATCGAATTATGACTTCCATTCGACGACGTTTGCAACCTCCTCCATATCCTCTACCACTCCCGAAACAGAGGGCGGAACTCCAGCAAAAATCGCCGCTCCATTACAGCCAAGAGCAAGCATCACCATCGCTGCCGCCATCATCGCCTTCCTCTTTCAATCAATTCCACCACTCACGACAGCCATTTTCCCAAAAAGCACCGCCATATTGCCAATCGGCAGCCATGTCATCTTCACCTGACCAGAACAACCCGCCTTGCGACATGCCGCCATCATATACATGCAGTGTAGAATGCGAGGGCATCTTTGAGCGCAAGATGGAGATTGAAAATGCCACCAAACGGGCAGAGTATCGCAATTGGCAGACAGTCTACGTCACGCTAGTCGGAACCGCTCTATCAATTTATGCAGCTAAGAAGGATCGTGGCCTTGGGAAAAAGGGTGGTCCCAGTATCTCGCCAGATAACCCTCCTTGGATGAAGCGAGGCAAACTGCTTCACCAGTACAGTTTGATGCATGCCGACGCCGGCATTGCGGCTGACTATGAAAAGTACGTATCGGCATCCCTCCCGCATCCTCTACCTTCCACTCATCATGAAGAAACCCCCCCCCCCCCACCTTTCTTGGGGGGGCCCCTGGGTTTTTCTTTTTAAAAAAAAAACTCCTATTTCTTTCTCTCCCGGGGCCCCCCGGGGGGGGAATTCCACTGTAAAAAGTGGGTTTTTTCCAAATGGACAGGAATTTTTCCCCCCCCCCCCCCCACGGGGGGGTTTTTAAAAACTCTTTTCACCTAAACCCCCTAAAT